>CAWUFW010023367.1:0-77065 GCA_963921515.1 Calotriton arnoldi
CCAGTCTGCACGCGCAGCTGATCAAACACCTATGTGACACACAAGTATCGTCTCCTATGGTCACATCTCCAGGGGCATGCTGAGCCCCTACCAAGAAACACCCCAGCAGTCCTGGCAACTAATCCACAGCACACTGACACAGAGGCAGACACCTGAGGGGTCAAATCACTGTGCACAATGTGTCAGCTGATACACGGGAGTGGGAGTACAGAGTGCATTGCATGGCCTGGAGTAGGCATGACTGTCCTGCTCCACATGAATGAGGGATGTGCCCGGGACAGTGGATAGCTGGCTATGTATGTGTGACACACGTAATCTGCACACTCCTGGGGCCCAAACATTGTTCCCACCCGCTGCATGGGCGTGTGCCACATACCCCAGGCACATGTGGTGGCTCAGCTCAGCAAGTGGACCGCATATCAAAGCAACACGCAGATCACATGTCCAAACACAGGCGTTGTTTGAACAATGGACCCACCCATGATGCCCACAACAGAGTTAGGGAAACAGATGCTGTCCCCCACCTTTAGTGAAGCAAACTGCAAGGACACAGTCCCAAGTGACACAATTCCCTGAATGTAAGGGCCACACCTGGGTATCAGATGAGCAGTGGGCAGTGCACAATAGAGGGACATGGCTCCTGGACAACATGACTGCTGCACTGTGGCAGTTGAACCAGGCCAGAGGAGGGCACAAAGCATGTAATACAGAGTTCACAGTGCAGTCTTTGACTCACCCCCTCCCTTGCTGCTGTCTGGCCTTCAGCTGCCCATCCAGGTCTGGAAACACCACCGCCAGGATCTGGAGCATGTGGGGGTCAGGGTCCGTGTTCCGCCCCTCCTGCGAGGAGGCGACAGCTTCAGCTGGACCCGTGCAATCCTCCGGGTCCAGCCCCGAAGGTCCTGCCACCTCTTCTGGCAGTTGCGGATCCGGCGCTTGTAGACCCCCACGGACCGGACGGCCCGGACGATGTCCTTCCAGATCTCCTGCTTCCGATGGGCATTAACCTGTCAGGATGACAAAGTGAAAAGGCCATTACCACACATGCAACATATCCGTGCATGACACAGTTGTATATACATGTCTCAATCACAGGGGCACATGATGTACACAGGCAGTGCAAAGCTGCCCATGGACAGTTTGCCAGACGTCACTACATGGTATCATTGCATGGGAAGTAAAACCATGTTCAAATGCACTTTCACTGCACCATACCTGTCCAGTGCAAGTCACTACACACTATGGGGGTGACAACTACTCAGTGAGCCTGCTAGCCAGTGGCGTGCAGACTTCCAGCCTTGCTAGTCACACAAAATGCACATTCAGAAAGGCAGTGCACAGAACACTCACCTGCTCCCCTGGTGTCCCATACAGCTTGCTGTACTGTGGAAGTAGGCTGTCCAGCAGGGCCTGGTTCTCTTCAAGGCTGAAGGCTGGGGCTCTCTCCACAGTACGTGCCATTGCAGGGTCCAGAGGGGCAGAGACAGCAGCAGTGCAGTGGCAGATGTCGTCCTGGAGCATGTAGTGCAGGCAAGTGAGCTCTCAGGGGAACAGCCAGCAATATATATGTGCTGGAGAGGCAGATACTGTCCCTTGTGTCCAAAGTGATAGGTCCAAGTCGTTTGCATCTTCTGAATCTGGCCAATCCATGGAATAGCAGCACCAAAACACGCCCACAGCATCCTTCAAATCTTCAACTTCATGACATACATGAATTTGCAACATTGTTGTGGGTGACCAACTGATTTTCCAGCAACCGACTCGTTCGAAATTCGAAAACGCGTCCGTTGCCAGGCAAGCTCATTGTCAATGGGTGCGCATCGATCGGTCCATTGTGGTACAACGCGTACAGGGGTACAACGCGTACCCGCACACATTGAATGCAATGGGCCGGCCGGAGGCACCGATCGGTCCATTGCAGTACAACGCGCACAGGGGTACAACGCGTACCCGCACACATTGAATGCAATGGGCCGGCCGGAGGCACCGATCGGTCCATTGCAGTACAACGCGCACAGGGGTACAACGCGTACCCGCACACATTGAATGAAATGGGCCAGCCGGAGGCACCGATCGGTCCATTGCAGTACAACGCGCACAGGGGTACAACGCGTACCCGCACACATTGAATGCAATGGGCCGGCCGGAGGCACCGATCGGGCCATTGCAGTTCAACGCGCACAGGGGTACAACTCGTACCCGCACACATTGAATGCAATGGGCCGGCCGGAGGCACCGATCGGTCCATTGCAGTTCAACGCGCACAGGGGTACAACGCGTACCCGCACACATTGAATGCAATGGGCCGGCCGGAGGCACCGATCGGTCCATTGCAGTACAACGCATCACTGTACATGTGACTGGCATATGTCAGCATGCCTGTCTCAGATGGACATATGCCAGCCACAGATGGCTCCCAGGGAGTGAGGGGCACACCTACATCACGACAGCCTGTCCAAACTTTATCATAAGGCATGTAAGGCTGCATTTCCTATTGTGTGTATGTTGGTGTACATGTTGTCCTGTGGGTGTCACCTGTGGGCAGCCACCCCCAGGCTGTGCACGTGTTCATGGGGACAGGATCCTGGGTGTTACGTGTACATGACCACTGTGATGTAAATGTAAGTCCGTTTTTATATAGCGCAGCTACTCACCCTCACGGGTCTCACTGTTCATATCTGTGCATGTGCCATGGTCACATTTCACGGTGGTGTATGTGTATGTCATGTCACATACCCCGTGAGTCCCATGTGGGAAGGTATGTTTGAGCCAGGGTGTCCCAGTGGCACAATAGTGATGGTCCTCCACAGTCTTTGTGCATGTAGTGTTTACAATGTCTCTGATTACATGTGCACAATGGGAGACAGTCTCCACATCCACGTTGTGTGTGCATGGACTTTGATGTTGTGTGTGTGTGTGTCACAGACGTCCATGTCTGTCCTGCCGTGGCAAGTGGGGCCACTACCTGTGGGGGTCATGGTTGTTTTGCTGTGGTGTATACATGATACTCCATGTAATGCCAGTGTCCATGTGGCAATACAGGGTCCCTGGGAATGTACCTGTCGTTGAGCTGTGGTGCCTGGGGCACATCTGTCCTCACATGTCACTGTGGGGGTTATTGTGACACAGCAGCAGGAGATGGGAACTGTGACACGGCCTCATGATATCCAATGGGCCAACCTGGGTCTAATTGATGCCACCTGTTGGACCGTGTTGACAGATGTTGGCCATGTATGTACCATACATGTCCTTCCGGAACTGCACACTTCATGTAGTTGTGCCTCATAATGATGTATGTTGGGATCTTGAGTGTTCTCAATGCCGCATATGTGGGGTGACTGACAATCTTGCTTACTTCTCCTCTGCACTGCAGGGCTCCTGCTGTCCATCGACCATTCCCAGACCTGGCAACGATGGTGGAACGGGACAGCATCCGACGGTACCGCTTCACCAGGCAGCTGATTGAGGATTTGGCAGTGCAATTGTCCCCACATTTGCAGCCTGGCCGGCCGTATCCTACAGCGCTGACCCCCAAGGTGAAGGTGATGGCAGCCCTACACTTCTTTGCCACCGGTACCTTCCAACATACTGTGGCGACTGCTGGTGGGATGTCACAGACCATGTTGAGCCGTGTGCTCCGCGATGTTTTGGCGGCAATGTTGCTCTTCCTGAACCGGTACATCTATTTCACTAGACTGCGACGACTCACTGACGTGAAGAGTGACTTTTATGCCCTGGGGAGGATGCCGCATGTCATTGGCTCCATTGATGGGACACATGTGGCTTTGGTACCACCACAGGCCCAGGAGCAGGCCTACAGGAACCGCAAGCACTACCACTCGGTCAATGCACTGGTGGTGTGTCTTGCAGACATGACCATCACACACGTGTGTGCCCGTTTCCCTGGTTCAGCACACGATGCCTTTGTGATGAGGAGTAGTCGCATCCCCAGGATGATGGCACAGATGCAGAACCAGCGTGCCTGGCTTGTCGGTGTGTACTGACTTTGTGCCATTGTGTGTGATCTGATCTGTAGTATTCCGCCCACTTTTCCAAGTCAGCTAATGTGCACTTGTCTGTCCGTAGGTGACTCGGGATACCCCAACATGCCGTGGTTGCTGACACCCCTCAGGAACCCTGTGACACCAGCCCAGATGCGCTACAATGAGGCACATGGTCGGACCAGGAGAGTGATTGAGCGGACCTTTGGTCTCCTGAAGAGCCGCTTCCGCTGCCTGGACAAGACCGGAGGGTCCCTCCCATATGCCCCTGCGAAAGTGTGCAAGATTATCATCGTCTGCTGCATGCTCCACAACCTGGCAGTGCGGAAGGAGTTGCCTCTCATCCAGGATGACAATGACCAACATCCGCCACCTGTGGAGGATCCTGGCCTGGACCTCGATGCCAGTGACGATGATGATGATGATGATGATGGTGATGTCCGCACACAGCTCATCACCAACTTCTTTAGCTGAATGTGAGTATCCTGAGGTGTCATGTCAATGATGTGAGTTGGCATGATGTGTGGGTGGTGCTCTGGTGCTGTTGGAGTGTGTACATGGGCTACTTGACTGGATGTGTGTTGCGATGTGTGCTAACAGGTGGGCTGTGCTCCCCAACAGTGTCGACATGCTAACTTGGTTCTGGGTGGGTATCTTGTAACATGTATTGTGCATGAGTTTTGCTGTTATGTCCTGTACTCCATTGCTTTTGACTGTGTGTCATTTCTGTCCTTCACAGGGTACTTTCAGATTTGTTTGGTCAACTGTGTCCACCGACGACGTGATTGCACATCCAGGCTGGTAGCTGTTGTGTCCCTACAGGTGATGTGCGCCACACCCATGGACTTCCTTCCGTATACAGTTGTTGACTGTGTGCCCGCTGCCAGGTGGGATTACCTTGCATCTGTAGTGGTTACGACATGTTGCAACTGTGTAATAAACCTGTGCTTCACTTTGTGATGTGCGTTGTCTGTGGTCACACATTTGACTGCCATTTGCTTACTGCACCTGTGGGCTACTTGACTACAACTGGGAATGGGTGTGGTGTCTGTGCATTGTACCGTCTTCCCTGGCAACATCAGTGTAGGCAATGAGTCAGATGGCCTAGGTGTGTATGTGTTGTGTAGCCCTGGTGGTGTGTCTCCCTCATGTGTGTCACGTTGCCTGTACTCACATGCATGTGCTGTCCTTGCTGTTGCAGTTCGCATACACAGTGTAATTTTGCAGTTCATCATCCCCATAACAGCACCCACGTTGGAATCACGACAGAGGCAAGTATGGTGTATTAGTGTGTTTATTGTGATACATTTGTGTTAATAGTGCATAGGATGGGTAGTGCTGTACATAAATCTTCCAATCCGAAGTTCCTAGGTGAATTGAAAGTCCTGGTAGACAGGATCCCCAGTATCGGGGCCACAGTTGTCTGACACATTGGTCCAACTTGTACTCCCCATGCAATGTGTGGGAGTAGTGTTGCCGTCAACAGGGTGAACAGTCTGTGCACAAAGGCGAACATCCAGAACAGGTTCAGGCTTCCTGGGAGTTGCGCTTGGCCATCGGCCTCTCACTTTTCCCTCCTCGGACGACCCCTCTTCTTGGGGGGGGCCCTCAAGTACAGGCTGCTGCGGTGCAGGGGACTCTCCGCCAGAGTCCTCCTCCCTCCCTGTGGCAGTTGCAGTTTGTTCGGCACCAGATGTTGTTGGCACACAGGGAGGTGTGGACTGGTTGCTGTTCATCTGGCGGAGGCATTGTAAAATGTCCCTGTGCACCGCCGTCATCTCATGCAGTGCATCCCACTTGGACTCCACGCGGGACATGTGTGAGTCCACGCGGGACATGTGTGACTCCACGTGGGACATGTGGGAGTCCAAGCGGGCATGATGGGCAGCCTGCTGCTGTTTCATGTCGCTGAGGAGCCCCACTACCTGGCTGAGCTCTCCGGTGCTGGACTGGTACGCATCAGCTATGCGTACCAGTTGTGGGTCATCATGCACACCAGCAACGTCTGCAAGCAGCGACCTCTGTCTCCCACTCCTCCCACCACCCCTGCTGACATGTGCAGTGTGTGCAGTGGCACGCACAGATAACCCTGGTCCACCTTGGGGGTTGGTGGTGGTGGTGGTGTCCATGGCCCCAGGTTGGTCCAGGGTCACTGTGCTGGTGTTGCTCCTTGTTCTGTCCATGTCGGCAGGGATGGTATTCGTGGTGACAGTCGTTGGAGGGGTGGGTGCAGGGGTGCAGCTGGTGGTCCTGCTGGTGCTGCAGCTGGTGGTCCTGCTGGTGCTGCATGTTGACTTGCACCGGATGTGCCAGGTTGGTCTTCATCGTCCGAGGAGGACAGAGGCTGTACGGACGCCAGTGAGCTCCGCATCCTCTTGAGCCTGGGACTAGGACTCCTCAGCGTCTGCTGCTGTGTCCCCATCATCACCTGTTTTTGGGAGACACAAACAATGTATGTTATGTTTCTGCAGGCATCAATGGTTGACACACATGACAGTTGTGACTGTGCCTCTGGGTGCGGGCCTGTACATTGCATTGTCCTAAGTCGTCACAGTCAGGGGTTGATATTGGTGTGGCACATTGTCCTGCATTATTTGGGCATTTCTATGTATTTTCTGGGGTGTAAACATGGTCTGCATTGGTTGTGTTTGGTTGACAGCCGGACCTCCTTCCCACCCACCCAGCCAGTCAGTTATCCCACCATGGAACGTGCTTGCGTTGCAGGGAGTGTAAGTTGTCTCTCAGGATGTCACTCAGTGGTGTCCTGCTGTTTGTTGGTGCACATTTGCCAGCAGGGCCTTGTGCTCCCCACAGCAGTAGCCAGTGTCAGCCATCTTGTGAGTCCTTCTCCACTCCCTGTGATGTGAGCATGGTTCAGGGTGGTGTTGATGGGACAGTTGTGGGGGTGAGCTATGTCTGTGACTACGACTCCCATCATGCTATTGCCTCCACCCCACTTCCCAGCATTCCCATACTTACTTGCTTTTGTGGGGAGTTCAGTGTGTGTGGGTGTGAGAGCAATGGCAAGATGGCTGACAGTGGTGTCCTGCTGTTGGTTGGTGTGCAGTACCCAGCATGCCGTTGTGCTCCCCACGACACAGCAACAGTGTCAGACATCTTTGATGGGCCTTTCCACTCTCTGTGGGATGTGCATGCGTGAGTGTGAGCTTGCTGGGCCATGTGGTGGGGGATGTAGAGCTGTGACTACGACTCCCATCATGCTATTGCCTCCTCCCCCTTCCCAGCATGCCCATGCTTCCTTCCTTTTGACTCTGCTTCCCTGTGGGGTGGGCTGGCTGTGCTGACAGGATGGCTGGGAGTGTTGTCCTGGCAGTTGTTTGGCTAGAGGTCCCAAGAGTGTCCCTGTGCTTCACACAACATAACCCAGGGTGGTGGTTCTTTGTGGGATCTTGTGTTAGGATGGGGGGCATTGCATTCTACCAGGTGGGTTCTGTGGAGTTTGTGTTGGGGTGTGTGTGAGGGGAGGTGCTTGTGACTATGGTCAGTGCTGCAAGTCCCCCTTCCCACCCAGCTAGCCAGATATCCCACCATGGAACGTGTTTGCATTGCAGGGAGTGTAAGTTGTCTCTCAGGATGTCAGTCAGTGGTGTCCTGCTGTTTGTTGGTGCACAGTTGGCAGCAGGGCCTTGTGCTCCCCACAGCAGTAGCCAGTGTCAGCCATCTTGTGAGTCCTTCTCCACTCCCTGTGATGTGAGCATGGTTCAGGGTGGTGTTGATGGGACAGTTGTGGGGGTGACCAATATCAGTGACTACGACTCCCATCATGCTATTGCCTCCACCCCCCTTCCCAGCATGCCCATGCTTCCTTCCTTTGACTCTGCTTCCCTGTGGGGTGGGGTGGCTGTGCTGACAGGATGGCTGGGAGTGTTGTCCTGGCAGTTGTTTGGCTAAAAGTCCCAAGAGTGTCCCTGTGCTTCACACAACATAACCCAGGGTGGTGGTTCTTTGTGGGATCTTGTGTTAGGATGGGGGGCATTGCATTCTACCAGGTGGGTTCTGTGGAGTTTGTGTTGGGGTGTGTGTGAGGGGAGGTGCTTGTGACTATGGTCAGTGCTGCAAGTCCCCCTTCCCACCCAGCTAGCCAGATATCCCACCATGGAACGTGCTTGCATTGCAGGGAGTGTAAGTTGTCTCTCAGGATGTCAGTCAGTGGTGTCCTGCTGTTTGTTGGTGCACAGTTGCCAGCAGGGCCTTGTGCTCCCCACAGCAGTAGCCAGTGTCAGCCATCTTGTGAGTCCTTCTCCACTCCCTGTGATGTGAGCATGGTTCAGGGTGGTGTTGATGGGACAGTTGTGGGGGGCAATATGTGTGACTGCGACTCCCATGATGCTATTGGCTACACTGACTTGGCCAGCATACACAGAATTCCTTCCTTTGAGTGGTCTTCACTGTGTGTTGGTGTTGTTGTGGTGGCTACATGTCTGGATGTGTTTGTTAGTTCTATTTGTGCCACTGCCTAGCTGTAGTTGTAGTTGTGTTTGTACATGTGTTGGCACAGTTGGATGTGACTTTTTGATGGCATGTGTTGTGTTTATCTGACTGACATACACATTTTGGGATGATTCTGTTCTGGTTGCTGTGTAATTGCTATGAGTGCATGGTTTGACTCTCCCCTTGACAGTGATGTGTGTGTTTTGTGGCAGTATATTGTGTACATTTGTTGTGTACTCACCAGGCTCTGGGATGTCCTCTAGTCCATATACGCTCACTGGCGGAAGGATGGCCCGCACCTTCTCCTCCCAGGGCCTGAGGTATATTGGCTTGGCAGGAGGGCCACTGCCGGTGTATTGGCTGTTGATGTAGTCTTTCTTCAGCAGGTCCCGTACCCTCCTGCGCACGTCATACCACCTGTTCTGGATGTCGCTCTTTGTGCGCCGACATGGTGATTGTGCGTTCACCCTGTTGATGATCCTCTCCCACATCTTGGTTTTCTGGGAGATGGGGTCTGTTGGACCAGTGTGCCAAACAGCTGTGGCTCCACCCTGAGGATCTCGTCTACCATGACTTCCAATTCACTATCTAGGAACTTGGGATTCTTCTTGGGGGCATGGTGATGGGTGGTGATGGTGAGTGATGTGTGTGTTGGTGTGCAGGTGAGGGTGTGTGAGTGTGTGTTTTGCTGGGTGTATGTGAGGTAGGTATTTGTTGGTGTGCTGATGGTGTGTGGCTTGTGTGAGGGATGAGCTGTGGGTGTGTGGTTGCTTTCTCTTGGGTGCTGGCAGTGGAATGGCATTTGCAAAGGCTGATGGTTGTGATTTGTGTCCTTTATATAGGTGGAGTTGTGGGTGTGTCTTTGTTCTCTGTCCCCCCCAGTATTTATTGGCTTGGTAATTGCTTGTTTGGCCTTTTTTGGGTGATTTTTCCTTTGTGCTGTTTGTGTATGTTGGAAACGTTCTTGTGACCGAGTCGGACCCTGCATTTGTCTCGTACGGTGTTCTCCGTTTCGTTCGCGCTGTGTTTGTGCAGTTTTCTATGCTGCGTACGCGTCGGTCGCGGTGTTTTGTGTTGCTTCGGCTCGGTTTTGTATGCGTGTCGGTCGTACGGCTTGGCCTCCGTCCGACTCGCTCGTGGTTTCGCGCCTTGCATCGTACTTTGCGGTTTGGAGTTCGCGTGTACGTTTCGGTCGGATTTGTTCTGGGTGCGTGTCGGTCGGTTGGATTCGCGTGTTTTTCCGGCCGGATTGCTGTTTTCCGTGCGGCTCGGTCGGTCGACTTGGTTTCGGTACGTGTCGGTCGGATTTTTCACGCCTTGCATCGTACTTGGCGTGTCGTGCGCCACGGGTACGTGTCGGTCGGTATTATTTCCAGATCCGAGTCGGTCGGTGCTTTTTCCGTCCCGAATCGGAATCGACCCCAGTATGTTGTTGCACCAAGGATATTGTGCTGCATAACTAAATACTTATAAGTTGTCAAAAGTGAGACCCATTGGCTATGCCAATGCTTGTTCCTCTAGGCATGGAAAGAAAATCTAACAGAACTGTGAGTATGCTCCACTTAGCTTTTGCTTTATGTACCAAAGTTTTTACTGATCGGGGAGGTGTTCATATCCCTCAAATCTAGCTCTTGATTTGGATGTTGGAGGAAGGGATATGAAACAAAGTTCTCCGAAACTCAGAAACGGGCAGGCATTTAAGACTCTCAGCGTAACTGAGAAAGATAATGCTGCTCAAACAGACCTGTGCTAGAGATCCTTTAGAAAAATACCTTTCAATAGTGCTCTCTCTCTCAAAAATTGCTTGAAGTCATAGCTCTTTCCTTTTCCACCTCAAGGGAATGCCTAACCCATTATTCACTCACAGCTCATATTCAAAATAAACAACATGCATTCCCTCCTAATCAGACATCTATTCATTTTAAAACACTTACGCACACCCTATGCCACACCCTGTGCCCTGGGCCCACTATGCACAGCTGAAGTCCATTAGCAGTGGATTTTAGCAACATGTGGGTTGAGTACAGTGTTGAGCAAGGATGGAATGGAGGTCATGCCTCGTGCCTAGTGCATACCGTACACGACTAAAGGTTGTGAGCAGGTGATGGCACGGAGGCTAGACTCATGCATGGTCAATGGCCATGCTCTTCACCCCCATGCCACTGCACACCACAAAGGCCATTCACGGCATTTCCTGCATTGACCACGACCCAAAGTATATCATTAAACAACTTAAAAAACCTTTACGGAAAGTAAAGGCTCTTTACCCAGGAAAGTAGAGATTGTACAAGAAACTTCAGTTGAATGCGTATTATGTTTTTGATGAATAAAACTAGTTCCACTGAAATTCACCTATTTTATTGAGAAATTCAACCACAGCTCCACTGAGTGTACTTCACACAATGATGTCACTAATGACATGACCAATGACATCAATAATAACATCAGTGAAGCAGCTATATAACAACTGCGACAATCAGCAAACTGTATAACCGAAAGTCAAACTCTATGCCCAGACTAAGCAGAGCACAGTAAATGGATAGAAAAAAGCAATTTGAGGAAAAGTTGAGGTGCATTAGTATTCACTCTATGGCTTGCATCCATACCTTATTGGGTAAGACTGAAAGCCCTCCTAAGTTTTTGATCTTGGGGAAAGAAATTTATTGATAGGGTCAGTGCAAATCACTGGACACAATTGAAGGGCATCACCAGTTGGTGATGAGAATAGTTTTGCTGACTGTAGGACTGAAGAGCATGCCCAGAGCAGGGCCCATGCTCAGTCTTCTCTAGAGCATGAGGAGTTGAGTGCATCTCCTCTGTGATATTATCTGTGACATCACGTGTGAGGTAATGAGCAGTGTACTGGGGAGAAGTTACGGTTGCACTGCTCACCATAACTGGCGATTTCAGTGGCTTGTAGGTTTTGATTCACAACCACAAGGTCCATTAAACTGAACTTTTTAGTCGAATGTCAACAATTTTTCATAACTAACTGCATTTTATGTTCAGAGTAAAGATCCATAACTTTTATGTAAGTATTTTTTTTATTGATTTTTTTCTTAAGAAGGAGCAAAGGGGCACTTTTCGTCAGGATAATGATACAGCCCCATTTTAGTAAAGACAATGAAGAGGAAGTCGGGTGAGATAGTAATCATACCATCACCCCAATTTTTTTCTGGAGCCTGAGTCTTGAAGGCAAGCCGCAATTGAACCTGAACTTAGAACTAAGAGAGAAAAAAATAATTTTTCATACAGGGTCAAGGCTCTCCTCCAGTTATATAGCGATGATGTGGATAAAACCACAGTTTTAAGTTTATGTGCGATCAATGACCTTTCCCTTTTACCAGTGCCAGAGTCAGTGAATTTATTGGTGAACTGACGCTGTTACTGGTGTCGCTTAGCGTGCCGTATATTAGACATCAGTAGTCTCCTTTAGGAATATGCAAGTATTTAGGCATTGGCTGTCAAGGGTACAAGCAAGTGTGGACAGAACATTTGCTCCACCTCTTGTGTGGCTACTCGGTCACAAAAGTCTCTGCTCATGGAAGTGACCCTTGAGCACATAATTCCTGTGAGTTGCGTGAATCCTGTGTCTGTCACTCTTCCTGGCTAGTTTGTTTAGATACACCATCCCTCAGAATATTTCCTAATATCCATAAATGGATTGGCAGCACCCCTCTGGTTGTGTTCTTCTTAAATCCATTTTGCAGGAAACCAGATATGTTCCATACTCAAACTCAAGGAGGTATTGAAGCATAAGGAATGAAAAGTAAGATAATAAGCTCCACTCTGTCTGCTAGACAACACGGCTTACAGTGTAGAAGACTCATAGAGGTCTACTTACAGAGGCATACTGGAGTAAATAAAATAGTACTCCTGTAGTATTCTTAGCACACTCTAACATACATTTGTAATTTAGCACCAAATATGCTAAAATAGGTATAAAATGGGAATATTCATGGGGTTTTCATACAAAATTAGCACAATTAGAAAGGGCAGTGCACTCTTTGCACTTTTACTAATAGGGAGCAGGACGATCATTAATGCCCTGTGCAGAGGGTGCGGCATCGGGTGCTCTTGAGTGTTTCGGGCCAATTCGCAAAGGCATGGAAGAGTAGGTGAAATAGAACTCCTCGGGTACTACTTCCAGTACTAATAAAAGCTTTGGGGAATCGTCCCAGTAGTGTTAACATCAGCCACTTGTGATGTCCACTTCAATCCACCTCCTCCTCTGTGGCATTTACACTGCCTTGCACAGTACTGCACTACCTGGCACTTATAATGTGTGTGTGAGAATGCTCATGAGTTGGCCGCATGCTAATGCCACCGACTGAGCCTGTACCTCATCTGCCAACCACAGACCCTGATTGTCAGACGCTTCAGCAGGTCACTCAAACTGTAGCATGTCTAGCCATTCCCAAAAAAGCAGTAACAGGAAAACTTCGGTCAACATTGGTGAAGGCATGTTAGGAATGTGGGGATAGGATACTTCTTACGATTTCCTTTTTAATTTTGCTTTTCACAATAGAGTTGAATGAGATGCTTGAACAGAAGTGTTGTTCAGCATGGAATTTCCAGCGATCTGTCTCTCCGAGGTGCTTTTTGCCCATGCCCTATACTCAATCAAGATAAGTTTAAAAAAAAGATCCCAGCATTAATGTTTCTGAGATGTACTTCAGCTAATGATTTTTTTTTAAAGTTGTTTTAAATATTGGGTTCATCAAATTATCACGCTGTGGCATTTAGCTATTTTCGCAAAACCAGCCGTTCTACTGTTGTCAATTATTAATCTACTTTGCTGTTTTAATTGTGTGTCTGGTAGATGTGTTTTACGAGCTTCCAAAATAATGTGGAAAAACACTTGTAGACCATTAAACGTACTTCATTGAGTGCATTTTTGTTGATCAATCAAAGGCACTTGAAAAACAGTCGTGTGGTTAAAATATTGCAAACACTTTGGTCACCATTTAGAGCGATCACAACACGTGCTAAATGTGTGGTAATCAGATTACAGCACATTATACATATTGCACTTGCGTGGAGTAATCTGATATCCACACATTGCTGAAATGCATTAATGCTACATTGTACCATAAAGGGTGCTGTAGCATTTACCAAAGCTAGAGATGATATTTCTGCACGTGAATGTGAAGAACTTGCACTGTGAGAGACAGTATTATGCCTGCTCAAATGTGCTATCTGTCTAAAAAGAAGCACATTTCAGTGCCAAAGCTGGTGGGCTAATACTAATACTTTTCCAATGCTTTTTTGTTGTTGCATGCTTTAGCCTTTTTATAGTCATCATTGCGCATTTAAACTATACATTCAGGTTACAGTAATTCAAAGCCAATAGTAAGTTCACTTTTTGCAATAAAAATCGTATTATCCAATGATGTGCACTAAAACTAAAAAAAGATTTCCATCCCTCTTCTATGTGCACCTGCCTAGATGGAAGCATTGTTCTATTAAATAAACCATAGTCAATTGTTATTTTTTAATTTAACATTTCTATTTCAAGAATATGGGCATCACTTGTAAGTGGCAGCATGGTTTCTTTTTATTTCTTCTTTTTTATTTTTGTGTCATATGTTTGCAATTAAAAATAAAATCAATTAAACATTTCATCAGGTCTCCAAGGTCAGACCAATTGGCTTTGATTATGCTTATTTTTCATTTGTGGTTACTTATTGAAGATGAATGGTCAAATAGTTTACAAACAAGTGATAATCCACAATAAAAAGGACACAATGAAACGGTAAAACAAAGAAATATTGAGAGTGGAATGGTATGTCCCTTTTAATCTTTGTCATACACCTAGCAGATGAGGAACAAGCAGTGAGAGCATATGCTCTATCAGAACCTAGATCAGTCTCAAACAAGAATCAAGAAAAAACACCCCAACCAAGAACTATCAGAGACAGAAACACCACACTATGAAGGATCAGACACACACCACCATATAATTAATTAGAAGAGCACCAAACCCTTCACATTTGCATCTAGACTCCAAAAACCACAGACAACATTGCTGTAGCTGACACAGGGCCGGTGAAGGGCTGTAAGACCCAAACCATTCCTGAAAAGCTCATCCAGTGATAGACCAGGGTACACCGGAATGGATAAAAGGTTAAGAGTCACACTTTTCCCTGCTCTCCTCCCCTTCTGTGGAGTCCCAGCAAAGTAAAAACTGCCTCCTCATCTTAATTTCTTAAATGTGCTGCAGGTGCTCTTTGTAATACTTGCATTATGCCAAAGTGACCACTCTAGAGTCCGTGTCTTGTCACCTCTTGGGGCAACCTGTCTAAAGTAAGCTTTTCTTGATTAATCCCACTTGCATCAATGAGGTCTAGGTCTATTTCTGTGCTTTGTTCCACATTGTATGTGACAATCAACAGCGTCGACCCAATAACCATAAGAAGCAGGGTAGTTACAATATATCAATCAAACGGTTCACTCGGGGCAGCAAAGTAGGGGAGAGGAAGGGCAAAAGGGATAGGTAAGCCAAAATGTAACAGAGAGAGATACACACACAAAATCCAGAAATGTGTATCAATTTAAAATCCAGAAATGTGTATCAATTTAAAAACAACATTGAATTATAACAGGGCAGATTATAGGTGTGGCGGTGCAGTGCAACAATAATGATACAAAGGTGCAATACAATTATTAAAAAGACATGAAACAAAAAGCAATAGGCTGCATTAGAACACAGTTCATATAGTAATTTCTCAAAATCTGGAAAACACTTCCAAATCTATATAAGTACTATTCAAACAATTAAAATATTTGAACCATATTGAAATATTAAGTTGAAGTTTCAACCCCTATGGTATATTTGACGGAGCCATCATCAGGACAATTGCCAAGCGACACTTAAGAAAAAGCAGTCTAAGAAGTTCTGCTAATTCACACAAATGTTTATATGCAGAAAAACACATCCTGTGCAAAGGCATCAATGAAACCTGAAGGGTGTGTGAGAAGGGAATTCTCACTTTTGAAGATCTCCAAAGCAGAAAGGTCCGTTAAAGTGGCTTAAAGTGCTCTCTGGACCTCCTCGGGTGTATGGGGGACACCGGAAGGAAGAACCCCAAACAGGGGAGGCACGTATATGAACACAGCGTACACAAGGAAAAGATAAGTGGGCAACAACCAGGTGGAAATATGCCCAAATGGAGCCTGGCAAGAGAAACCACTCTTCATAAGAATGCCAACATAGTCATTCAAGAAAGGGGGCAAGGAAGGAAATCTCACAAAAAAATAGAAGGGTGCTTAACCTGTAAATACAAGCCAACTACTGAGACGGATAAACTCATTCAAATATCTACCACATTGTATTCATCACAGATTGCTACTCTGGGCATTTCATCACTTTCTATCTTTCTGTGCATAGGGCAGAGCAAGGACTTGCCAATCGACTGCAGAAGACCAACCACAGAAGAAATACGGCAAGTCATCAAACATCTGAGAGATGGGAAGGCAGCAGTACCTGACCACATTTCTGCAGAGGCACTGAAGACAGACATTGAAACATCAGTAGACATGCTCCACCCCAGGTTTGGAAGGATCTGGGAAGAAGAAAAGGTGCCATCAGACTGGAAGGAGGAAATCTGCTCAAGATCCCCATGAAAGGTGACTTGAGTAACTGTGCAAACTACAAAGAGATGACTCATCTATCAACCCCAGGCAAAGTGTTCAACAGAGACATCCTGAAAAGAATGAAGAAACAAGTCAACGCTCAGTTATGACACCAACACTGCGCTTCATCATTTCTGTGCATAGGGCAGTACAGTCACTGGACTCTGACACATCTATAACCAATCTTCAAGATTGGACATAAAATAGCTTAAATTACGTTGACACTGTTTAACCAATTTCCCATGGCATGGGTATTACCAGTTGAAATTTCATGAATCGCTTCATACTGGAACTTGAAACTCATAACTGGGTTGACATTAATGTTACATTTGCATTCTCCAATATGCTGATATTTGTGCTCCCTGGCATTTTTTGTTCCGTAAACAGTTGTGCAGTATACTAAATATTTATTATTCTACTACCATATCGGTAGTCACAGTCAGTGATCCAGTAGGTGAGGTTAAGTCTTAACAACTCATAACCCCCAGATTAAAAGTAGGTTAGAGTCATATCCCCGAGTGGGGTACCACTCTGCCAATTTGAACTGGCCCAGTGTTCCTGCACTCAGATTTCCAAAGTGTGGGAACACCGGACCAAATTGTACTAGATGGAAGATCTGCCTTGTAAAATCACGACACTGCCAGCAAGTGCAACAAGACTCAGCCCTGTCACAGACTGACCCTCTCTTGCATCAAGGGCAAAGCACTGATGGCCCCCATTACCTGGTTCCAATCTTTCCTGCTCCAGAACATCCTCACCACCCCCAATCCTGTTCAATATCCGCTCAGAGCAGGTGGCAAATAGGATTGGTAACCCACATGGAACTGGGAATTTTGTGCGGCATGTGACCTGGAAAAAGAGGGTCTGTGCGTTTATTCTTCCATTCAGGGGGGTTAACTTATAAAAGCAGAATTTATCTGAAGCATACAGACTAGACACATGGTTTACCCACACATAAATCCCCACTACTCATAATTGGGGCCCTAGTGGTGGCACTAAAATACAACAAATGACCCATAAATTGACCTTTTTATCAGTGTATGCAGAATGCTCCAGTAGTGCTGCAAGCCCTTGCCTTGTTCCTATAGGTAATTGACCTGATTTTATCTTCTACCATTGCGTTTATGTAAGAGCACAGCTCTATTTGCGCATCAGTAACCAGGATCAGACTCAGACAGAAAATAATCCCAGGCACCAAAAGGAAAGTTTCCCCATTAGCAAATCAGATAGCTAAAAAATTGACCTATATTTGAAAATCAGGACAGTTTTGAACTTGTAAAGACATGCTGTAAGGGTGTTTTGCAAGTTGCAGGAAACTGCATGCATTTGTGCATGTTGAATGCAATGTTTGTGGCAATATCAGGGAAATCAGCAGTAAAAACAGAATTACTGGACCATAAAACAAGCCCAGATAGCCCAAAAAATGTCTGGCACGCTGACATGTCAGACCAGCCCTTCTGGCACTGCCAGATCGCCCTACAGGATAGTCCGACCCTTTCAGTAACCAAGATGCAATTCAGGGCACACATCTACTGACCTGCCGATGTCGAACATCTGCTGATTCCGGGCCTGACTGAGATAATAAGCTAGACCCCCGTCCCTTAAATTGTGGGTGAGGGGACAAAAACCAGGGAAGCATGGATGGGAGAGATGAATGAGAGGATGGATAGGGGGAGGAAAGGGTGGATTGAGAAATGGACGGGCATGAGATGAAAGGAAACCTGGATGGATGGATGCAGCACTATATGAGGGACGGATGGAGAGAAGGGGTGTATGAGTGATAGGTGGAGTGAGAGTATGTGTGGACAGAAGAGAGGTCAGACTGAGAGAAGAGTGGATGGATGAAGAGAAGGATGAAGAGAAGGGTAGATGGATGGATTTAAAAAAGAAGGCAGGAAAGATGCATCGATGTTTGGATGGATGGATGAAAAGATGGATGGAAAGAATAACTGAAGGATGGGTGGGTGTATGGATGGATGGAGAAAAAAAACAGGAAGAAATGTAAAGCAAAGGAAGGATGAATGAGAGAAGTGTGGTGAGAATAAAGGATGGATGGAAGGTTGGAAAAAAGACAGAAAGAAAAGATGAGAGAAAGAAGGAAAGAAAGAAAGAAAGGAGAAAAGGCAAAGAAGGATGGAGGTAATGAAGGAAATGTCATAATTCCGTCTGGGGGACAATCCACTTCATGAATTTTAGGCTAGCTCCTCACACTCACATGCTTATTGCCATTTGTGATATGGTTCAGAGTGGGGGGCATTTTATTTTTCTGGCCACTCCCTTGGGGGTGAGACAAGTTTGGCATTCAGCTTTCTTAACTTATCTAGCAATTAACTTATGGGGAGAGGTGGTGCAGCGAGGGTACAATGGGACTTAGAGCAAGCAAAGAAAATGCCCATCCCATGGGGTTCAGTGGGCTACTCAGGACCACCGGGCGCCGGTGCCATTGCACCAGATGCACCACCGTTAGCTACTACGTCTCTGATGAGGAACTGAAAGGAGTTTTCATCTGTTACTTACTGCCTTTCCATCAGATTAATCCCCCCTAGTCAGTGGAATCATCTTTTTGATCATGAAACATAATATTCGAGTTTTTCGCATAAAGACAACACCGTGTCGCATGCTGATTTGTGATGTTTGCACGTTTTAAATCCTTTTCTATTTGGGATTTTCAGAAAAAGATACATTCATCTACGTCAAAATACCATATTGTGGATTGAAAAGAGCCTGCAGATTCATTCTAATCTCATTTTCTACAATCCAATCTTCTACCGGCCTCGGTAAATACTTTGCTAGAGTTTAGCCCTGATATCTGAACGTTAGATACTGCACTGTGTGTTCACACAGCAATATTGAAGCTCAGCTGCGGGTGCACATTTATTTGGGTCCCAAAGCTAAGCTTCAATATTTCTGTGTGAACACACAGTGCAGTATCTGACGTTCAAATATTGGGGATATGTAAAAAACAAGCGCGGCCCGTCATGGGACGGACAGAAGATGTGCACGCGGGGACTGCCTTTACTGGCGGCGAAAAAAAAAGTCCCCAGTGTATCACGCCGCCAGTAAAGCATCCAATTCCCGTGTGCACATCTTCTGTCTCTTCTGTCTCCCCGCGTGCACGCTTTGGAATCCGTATCGATTCCAAAAGGCCCTCGTCATGGCGAGAGCAGCGCATGCGCGCTGCTAACGCCAGACGAGACCTAAAAAGAGGACAGAGCTAGCACACACAAAACATTATCTTGTTTAATTAACCTGGTGTCACGTGTCTGCTAGAACTAATATACATCTCTGCATCCTGCCCAATGCTCACTGAGTGCTACTGTCTAGCTGAATCCCTCCACCCTCTGTGTAGACTGTGTTGATGATAGACCCAAGAGGATGTGGTTCATATGTCCCGGTAGAAGCGCCTTTTACTCCTAGATTTAATTTTATCCTTCTATTTTAGGGTTTCGCTTTCAGTCATGGTGTCCTTAGAGCATATGGAGCTTGGCAGGAGACAGGAATGCGCTATGCAAAACCTGATGATGTATAACAACAAGGACGCCAAGTAAGGGTATGGTATACTGCGGATAGCTGCCATGCGTATGTCCATATAGATGATAAAGCATGAATGAAAGGGTACAAAGACCATAAAGCCTCAGGTAGCGTGTGCTGGTCGTGGGCATCTAACAAGCTCTGGATTCACAATCAGCTAAAAAGGAGGGAATTAACCAAATCCCATGCAGAGTAGGTGAGTCTTTAAGTGTTTCTGGAACTTGATCTAGTGATCTTATGGTCTGAGATTGGGGGTAAGGAGTTCCACAGGGTGTTCTACTGCAAGTTTGACTGTCATCTTGTCATCTGGTAGTGTGGGTGGACAAAAGACCTCTGTAAGCAGACCTATGGCATCTGGCTGGGAGGTCAAACAATTTTGTGAGACAGTCAGGTTGATCAAACATGGATCACCTTATATACTACTCAAAGCGTCTTGAAGGTCACTCTTCCTTTTACTGGGAGCCAATGGAGACCAGTCCTAGCTATCTCATGTTTCTTCTTAACATTTTCACAGACTGCCTTGGATGAGTAGTTAACGCACAACTTGTTCCTAGGTGCCGCTACATGCAGCTTTATCTCATGTCAACAACACAAAAGCACATAGACAGAGAGGGGTTTTAGGTCAGTCTTTCATGATTACTGTGACAGTGCTAACTCTGTTAGTCTGCTTTCATTCTGTGCTTGCTGTCAGCTTCTCTTTATCTTTGTAAGAAAGTGTGAAGTTCATAAAGCATACGGAAAACTGCTGATATTATCATGGCCGACAACTCTGTAGGCTGCCATGTTTTTGCTTATATAAATGGGTGCAGCCATCACTATGTGGCCCCTTGCGGAGTAAGCTTGTTGTTTACAAAGATGGAGGCTTAATATTCTGGATTGAGATTACACATTGTGCGTTATATTAGTTTAGTCTGACAGTAGGCTTAATGTCTCCAAAACCTGTTTTATTTTGAAAATTTGAGATAAAATCAGTGGTCAAGTGGTATAAACACCCCAGACTTTGACTGCTGATTAGGAAAGGTCTTCTCGCCAGAGCTGTCGCTAGAGGCAACACCAGATTGCTGAGCCATCTATTCTCAGTCAGAGAGTTATTTCAGAAGTCGTGCTGAAGGCGTCCTTCGACTAGAGCGCAGATCCTGCTTTTGCGGCAGAGCTATGATAAGGAACAGTTGCAACCAGCTATTCAAAGGTATACTGTGTTATACATCCTATGAAACCTTTGCTATTTAATGCTCTAGCTGAGGTTTGGCATAGCATTTAGAAATTACAGGTTTAGGATGTCAGACACTCACTAACTACGTTAGAAACATTTATCTTGTTTTCGCTGAACATTGCATGCCTAAAAGCTTTTATTTTTACATTTTATGTGGTTACCGAACATATTTTTTGCACTTGACTGCAGATTTAAAATAAAAATAAAAATTGAAACTACACATCCTCATTTTTTAGTGGTATCTTTTAGTGTGTTATTCATAAATGATTACTGACTGTAACGCGAAAACGGTGCCTGTACAGGATTGCTCAGTTAGTTAGTGTCAGGGCTCAGGTTCAACTGGCTTTCTAATTCATTGTTGATGTATTGAACTAAGGGGCAGATTTACAAGAAAGTAACGCATCTGTAGAGATGCGTCACTTTTCCTGCGCCACCCTGAGAAACCCTAGCGCCACCATGGATGTGCCGTATTTACAATACGGCGCACCATGGCGCAAGGATTGACAGATGCGTAAGAAATTCTGACGCATCTGTTGGGGCAAAAGTCAAGCATTGTTGGAGTCATGTCGCAAGCACGGCGCAACTCCAGCAATGCGTGTTTAGGCCTATTCCCACTACACTGCGTCACTACTTACGCCTGCTTCAAGCAGGCGTAAGGTTTTGACGCAGTGGCGTCCTAAAAGTGGCGCAGTGAAATCTTGTAGATTTCACTGCATCACTTTACGAGGCCTTCCTGCGTGGGAACGCCCACCCTGTATACATTATACCTGACGCAGGTATAATGTGACGCAGGGCTTTACAACGTGACGCATCTCCCTAGATGCGTCACATTGTAAATAGGCCACATTTTTTGCGCCGCCGTTGCGTCAAAAAAAGTGACGCAATGGCAGCGCAAGAAGGCGCAAGGGGCTTGTATATCTGCCCCTTAGTCCTTGCATCAGAGAAAACTGACCCTGTGGCTCTAGGGAGCTCCTCCCACATTTCGTAACAAGTCCCCTTCAGCCATTGCTTTACATTGTGGAGCAAACCAAAGGAGCATTTTTCGCTCAACTTTAATGATTGGCTAGAAGGTGTTCTAATCTGCATGCCTAAAGAGTGCTTTCCAGTGCAATGCAAGGACCTTGAAGTGAAGTGTCCATACCCTGCAGTGGATGGTCATTTCTGATTGCAAAAGTTTCACAAATAATTTATGTCCAAAGAAATCAGTCCCTTTTTAGGTCTCGCGCCTAGCGTTGCAGTGCGCAGCCTAGCGTTGCAGTGCGTAGCACTGCTCGCGCAGCGCGAGACCTCTAGAAAGGGCTTTAGAAAGCTAACCACACGCTCGTGCGTGTGGTTTTGCTTTCCGCGGCTGCCATTGGCTTTCGCATGCTTTTTTTTAAAAAAGCCAGCACGCAATTGGGCAAAGGCGGGTGCATGTCCCGCCTTTGCTCCACCCATTCCCGATGATGGCTAGCACGCGCAGCAGCGCGCGTTCGCCTCGCTCCCTCCCCCCGCTCCTCTGTGGTGCGCGCGCACCACTGATTAAAAAAGGTAGCATATTTTCAGGGGAACCTTGAAGATTTTACTGAGTGCTCCAAAGTGTCACCTGTCATTTGTCGGGCCACAGACAGGCATGGAATTTACTGTTGCATTCTGGTAGTTGGAGTCTTGCATTAAAGTCCCTTCGATGCAACTGTTAAAGCATTTACGAAATATACAAAAACAAAGTAAAAAACAGGACTGGAAAAGCTACTCTAAAGTGACCTGTGAAGACAGACTGCTGTGTAGAAACGCGAGCAAATATATATTTTAGGGAAGGTCTGAGTCAGGAACCTGGTACAGTGGCGGCCAGACAGTCGTGGACACTCACTGGAGCGCAGGAAGTCCTTGGGGGTGGGGGGCGGGTATCCTCTTTGCTCTTTTCGGGTTTCGCAGGTTTGGAGCTGTTATGTCTACTCCCTGCGACGTCCAAGATAACACAGTGTGTTCAGAGTGTGGTTCTCTCTCCACTAGTTGCTCCAGTGATAACAGTTCTATATGACGTCATTGAGGGCGCTGAGAAACTGTCCAGTCAGAGAAACATGAGCTAGGAAATGTACTGCAACGCTGCTTTTAGCTCATGGTATTTGGTACAGTCCAAGAATTCACACCAGACCAGATTACCAAAGCCAGACATGTTGACTTGCCAAGGCTTGTTTTCAATTGTGATTTTCCCCACACACTCAACACAGTTCTGGGCTTTGTGGAGGCACCCGGGGCAGGTCAGGGTGGCACTTACTTTTAGAGTCATGTGGAGACACCCGGGGCAGGTCAGGGTGGCACTTACTTTTAGAGTCATGTGGAGACACCCGGGGCAGGTCAGGGTGGCACTTACTTTTAGAGTCATGTTCACTCTAGTGTTGGAAATGGAAAACAAATATTCCTTGATCCCATAAGCTGGGGTTAAAGGTGTGCAGCAGAAACAGGATGGATTTAAAAAAAATATCTTCTGTGGTTGCACACCTGTTACAGATTTTTGGTTTACGCAGCAATTTCCAGGGTATAACAATAATGGTACTCTGGTGGTTCTGGTGGCTAATACCCTTGCTGGAGAGGTCTGTGCTTTGCCTAGTCACGATTTTGACTCCTCATAAAGCAGCGTAGAGGGTCGATGTGCCGCTGTAGAGCACAATATGTAACATGCAGATTTGTATTGTATGGAGATAGCTCAGTGGGTTACTGCTTTAGTCACAGAAGTCCTTGTCTTACTTGCACTTCATAAGTGACGATTGTTCTAGTTTATCACAGTGCGCCACGAACAGGCATCAAGGAGCTGTAGGCATACTGCTTTTCCAGATCAAGCACACTTAACATATAATGCCTATCAGTATGGAAGCCATACAACTCCGGCACCTTGTAACCCTCATTGTCTTATGTAACATCTTCTATACATTGATTTACACACTTGTATGATTCATTATAATATGTGTGCTCATTGTAAAGCGCTCTGACACCCCACATTGGGATGAGTAGCGTTATAAAATAAATAAAAAAATAAAAAAAATTAGTAAGCTCTCTGTAAACCGTTATTAGTTTATTTACTTGAACAGATACATCTGACATTCGTACAGTGCAAGCATACCTCTGACTTACAAGGGTGAACAAAATCAACAAGCATTTGCAATGCAATAGGTCTCGCATTTGCGAGAGTTTGAGCTATTGGCATTGTAAATGACAATGCTTTTAACTATGTGTTTTGAAAACGTGCAAGCGGTGCTTATAGTCCTTGCTTACAAGAAGCAAGGCTGGCAGTAACTGTGCCTCTTTTACTGCCAGCCTTGCTTCTATAAGTACAAAGTGCGTATTTACATACCGTTTGCAAGTTTTGAAAACACATACATAAAAGGCGTTGTCATTTACAATGCCAATAGCTCAAACTCTCGCAAATGCGAGACCTATTGCATTGCAAATGCTTGTTTCCCTACCATCTACAGCTGCCGGAAGTGAGGCAAACAGTAATTCAATGAATATCAGTAGCCAGGCATCACCAGTCAATCAAGAGACTGGAGCACCAATAGATGAGCAAATCTAAAAATAATAATTATACCCACTCCTTTCCACTTGTATGTCCTATAATTAGGCTATTGTCAAATGAGGGTTGTCATTTAGGTAGAGAAACGACACAATAATACCTAGAAGAATGATTCTTCTGGATGTGGATTAATGCTGATAAATGTTGTGTGAGGTCTACTACATTTTCATTTGTATAGCCCTCCCTGGGTAAGTATAGGTCCCTCCAAACCTATACAGTAACAGGAGCCCCCTTTCAGAGTGTCAGTATGGACTTGGTAGGATCCTTATAACCTTTTCACAAGGCTATAAAGACATACTAATCTTGGTACACTCTGCCAGACACTTGCACTGTACAAAAACATATGATCAAGTTATTTTCTCGGTGTGCTACCTGATGAAATGTTTACGGACCAGGGTGCCCCTATTTTCTCAAAGCTTATATTTCAAATATTTAAAGTTCTCGGACTACATCAAGTAAAAACCTCAGCTTATCATTCACTGACTGATGGCTTAGTGAAAGTTTCAAACAAATAAAACCTTGTTCCAGAAAATGACGCACAAAGATCGGAGGAAATGGTACAGGCTCTTACCTCTGATTATTTCTGAAACCAGAAACGATCCTCAAACCTTAAGAGATGTACACCCTTTGAATTATTGTTTAGCATCAACCTTTTAATGTGATGGATATGACTAAAGATAGCTGAGAGGACCACGAAGAAAAAAAGAGCCTATTTTGACTCACTCCTACATATTTAAAGAAAGGATACACAGAGGCAAATGGCTAATCAGAACCTAAAGAGTGCCAAACAAAAACAGCAGCATTTTAGGAGCACATCCTTATGAAATGTTCAGCTGGTAACTAAGGGCCTGATTACAAGTTACGCTGTCCCACTGCCGTCGTCATGTCGACGTCGGATTCACCGCTGACGACTAGGCAGTCCACCCGCTGTATTACGATGTTGTCGGATTGCTTTTCGAAAGACCGCCGGAGCACCAATAACATCGTAAGCCATTCTCAGACTGCCTCGACGGCGGTCAGGGGAAAGCAACTGTCATGGGGTGGTACAGAGAAGTTTCAGCGCCGTCCGAATTATGAGGTGACTTTCCGGCGAGCCGACCGTGGCGGTGGGACCGCCTGCTTCGAGTCGGCGGAATTGAATTATTTTGAGTGCATACTCACCCATATTTTTTCTTCCCTTCAGTCTCTAACGTGGATCCCTTCCTCCAGGTCCCCCCTTCACAGCAGCATCTTGACCCCGTAGAAATCGACACTTTTGTGGCCGAAATCCAGGTAAGTCCATTTTGTACTATTTACCCATTGACTGGACTGGGCACATATGGCACAATAGGAAAATACTGGCAGTAGGTATTTTTTCACATGTTTCATGCATATGTGTACACTGCAGTCAAAATATACACACATGCATCAACATATATGAAAAAATATACACCATCAGAAACACTGCCGCTGGGCCAGCAGTCACATTGTAATATGGTGGGATGGAGACTGCTGCTGTGACGGTCTTCTAGTGACCGCTGCCACACTGGTACGGTGATAAGACCACCAAACCCGTAATCAGGCCCTAGCTCCTTGCATTTCTTCCATCCTAGCAGCACTTGTTTTTAGCATGTTGGCAGTAACTCTTCACCATCCTCGACCAGGTTTCTTTCTGAGAAAGCAGCTACAAACGTACTGTACTCATTTGTTTAAGAAAATTGACGTAGCTGACCCAACCACCGAGAACCATTTTCAACATGAGGATTAGCCCAGAAGATTCTTCTGGGATGGATCTACCTTATTTTGATATTACTACTTCCTTAGATGCAGTCCTAGCCATTGATAGGACACTAAAGTAGAAACAGGCTAACCACACTCTTCTTTCTACCTTACCCTAATTAGTTTTTCTGAACATCCTGGTTGCACTACTCTCATACATCTTAATCTAACCCCACTCAGATGTAGAGTAGCAGCCCTACCATATCTCAGAGGTTAAGAAAGCATCTGTACAAGCAAAGGAAGAGAAGATATTCGAATCAGGTATCATCGAACCAAGTTGCAGTGATCGGAATTCCCGATTACTGTGCTTGTCACTAAGTCCAATGGCAATATTCACTTTTGTATTAAATTTGCAGTCAGTGCCATCTCTCAGTTAGATACTTTTACTATGTCATGAAAGGATGAAATGAAAGACCCAGAGGTGAACCACTAGCTTACTACCATTGACTTGAAAAATGTATACTAACCGATTCCATTAGCGCCAAAAGTTACAGAGAAATTAATCTTCTCCACCCCTTCTGGCCTATATAACTTCACAATTGGCTTACACTGGGCCCTGGACACATTCCAACACCTTATGGACCACGTTTTACAGCTTCATAATGAGTACATAGCTGCTTACTTACATTGAATCATAGTCTATTGTCCTGTTTGGGAGTCACACATATATCATGTATCACTTACATTTCATTCCAAATTCCAATATCAGAGATACACACAAACAAAATGACAAGTAAATCATCAGGCTATCAAAAAAGCACCATCTTGGCTATTCCTTTTCCAAATACCAAGAAGAAACTGCAATATTTTTTTAGATTAGCGGGTTCCTGCCATATATTTATTCCCCATTACATAATCTTGGCTGAATTACTACAAGACAAACTCCTGACCTGATTACACTCCCCTTCTCCAGATGCTCTCAATGCATTTCAGTCTGTATGGGATGCTTTAAATTTCTCGTCCACTTCTCTTCTGTACTGATGCCTGTTTTTTCTGCAGACAGATGTTTCAGGATTATGACTTGGGTAGACTACAGCCACAATCTGATAATGAGTAACACAGGTATCCCATTGTCTATATTAAATGGAAATTGATTTCCCCAACAGGATATGCAGAGCAAGGCAACAAAAATATATAATAAAGTAAATATACATAAAAAATAAATTAGAAACTCACCTAAACAGCAACCAAAAATAAACCTAACTCCATAGACCTCGACAAACTAAGAAAAAATACCATTTTAAATTACTCTAACTTTTTTCCTCTTTCAACAGAAAACAAACACCTGCTCTACGTTAAAACGAGCTGAAAGGAAAAAGCTCCAAAAACATGCAATACAACTCAACAAAACATACAAGCGAGTAAATAAAATAAAAGTAACTGCATTTATTAATATATTGATAACTAACATGCAAAAGTTAAACCATAATATATTTTTATATTATTAAACTGCTTAACGATATAATGACAGAACTCGCAATATTTATCACTTCACATAAAGGAAAGCAATTATTAAGTCACATGGGCTACACCTACAGCCAAGAAAGTGCATCAACAGAAACTATAAACTGGAAATGTATTAAATATTATTCTAATGCATGCTATTGAAGGGCAACTACAAAACAAAATGTTATAATGAATGTAAAAGAGCACAACCAGCTCTCAAATGTTACAGAAATAGAAGTTAGAGAAAGTTTACAAGAGATAAGAGAGGCTAGCACTAGTTCTCAGGATCTCACAAGCAAAATTTTTAAGGACATAGGGCCTGATTACGAGTTTGGGGGTAAGACCACCAAACTGCTGAGGTGGTGTGACTGAGTACTCCGCTGAGTAGGCTATTACCTCGCCTGCTGCATTACTAGATACCTGCGAGGCTGGTGGTTTTACTGCGGCGGAATGATGACGATGGTACATGTTGCTGCAAGCTGCACTGCATTGCTGGCGAGGCTGCTGACTGCTGAACACACCCACTACGTGATACCAGTCAGTTGGCCGTATATTGTCATTTCTGCTGCGGACCCTAATCATAAGGTATTGGAGCGCTTCACATGTATGCCAGTGCCAGTACACACTGGAACAATCAACCATGGCACATTTTTGGGGTACATTAACTGTCTTTCTGCCGAACCACGCATGGGGATATCCCTGCCAGGGAAAGGTCGGTGGAAAGGCAGTTCCTAATCTGGCCGATGGAGGAAATGGTAACACCACCTCCATGGCCCGCTTCTATCTCACCCGCCGCTGCCATGGAGCACAAATGTCGGCGGTGGCAGCGGTCTGGAGGCGGTGTCACTACCACCATCATAATCGGACAGTCAACCACCAGGGAGGCGGGTGGTCGGACACCCAAAAAGTGACAGCGGTTCCTTGACCGCCAGGGTGGTAATCAGGCCCATACTGCACAAAGTCCCTGAACATGTAACAGGCCAACTAGCATCTATCTACACTTTAAAACGCCTAATTACACACACTAAAAATGCCAACAGCGATACCCCAACTGCTCCTATAAGATACTAAGACATTGACATACCAGACCATTTAACAATTACACATAATGAGGACCCTAACTTTTACATGAAATAATGAAAAACAAATCCTAATCTTCTCCACTGCAAACTACTTAATGAAGCTTACCCAGTGCCAAACCTGGATGATTCAACCACAGTAAATTGTGGGTTATCACGGAGTCAATGGCCATGGACCCCTCCATAATTGCCTTAATTAGAGATCTTTATAGCCATGCCGAGGCAGTGGTCCGATATGGGAAACAGGGAGAATGCTCGAAACCTTTTAAGATTGAAAAGGGGATGAGACAGGGCTGTGTCCTTGCCCCCTTTCATTTTTCCTTAACAATCTCTCTGAGGTTATGAGTGAAAAATGTAAAAACGTCCCAGTGGTAGGATCCCTCTCATTATCCGTCATGCTTTATACTGACGATGCGGTCCTATTGGCCAGAACTCCAAAGGTCCTACAACTTTCTATTGAGATATTGTCACCTACTGGATGTATCCAGCAATCCGGAGACAGGAATAGACTCGATCCTCCTTGCCCACCCCGGAAGTCAGGCGGAAGGGAGGAGCCAAGAAACCCTACATGCGGCCATAAAACCGGAAGAAGGCGCGCAATGAGAGGTAACGAGAACACAAGAGAGAGAAGAGATGGGCGATGAGGAAGTAGCAACAGGAGAGGTGAAGAGGAACGAAGCCCCAAGCAAATCCTGCGAGGAGGAAGCAGAGTCATCAGGAAGAGTGACTGGCGCAGCAGGGGTACCGGAGACAGCAGTCCACGACTCCAGAAGAGGGGAGGATCCTCCTGTCCGCTGGGAGCTACACCGACCATGCCACACCCCTGGAGGGACGTGGCTGCACCAGGTGCATGCAGAGTTCTCCATTAAGGGCCAGAGGGCAGTGTCGGGTGAGGGGGATGGGAAAGGGCTATAGAACAATTTTAAAAAATCCAACGTGCTATATATAGGTTGGTGAAGTAAACCGGATATAAATAGTGAAATTAAGCAACATAGACTGAAGGAAAGTCAAACTATGAATCCTTGTTTTGGGAAATTCTCATGTTTTGAAGGGGAAAAGAAGGTAAAATCCTCATGTGCTTTACTTCTTTACCGCCCAAATACCTTCTTGGTTTTCACTCCCTACTACTAACCATCACTTACCATATCCTATAGCAAAGGAAGGTAATCCACACCCCCTCAGATCCCTATACTAACACACGAGGAGCTTGAACTTTCACAAGAACAAATTCTTACCTTCGTTTCTGTTTTTGTCGAGGGTATTGGCGGACAGGAACTCCGGAAGCCCTGAAACGAAAGAAGACGACATTAATTCCTGTTTTGGACTCTCTTCTATGGACAACTTTGTAAGCCTGGGCAAAGCACTACGCTACGCTCGCGTAGTTTGCGAAGTTTGCGCTACTTCGCACTACGCAAATTGCACGTAGCACAGTGCAAACACGCGTAGCATAGCGTAGCGGTCATTTTTTGCTTGCTCGCGGTCCTCAACGTCAAGTTGGCGACCGCGAGCAAGCAAAATGACATCCCGGCGAGACTTTTCCTCGTTCGCGATCAGTAACATCAAGTTGCCGATCGCGGCGTGGAAAAACCTCCAGCGAGATTCTCAACGCGGGGAGGTCAGGTTTCTCATTGCGAGTGGTTGCGCATGCTCGCGACCGCTCGCGATGAGAAACTACCAGTCCGCGTTGAGAAGCTGCCGCTCGAGTAAAAATCTACTCGAGCGGCAGTAGAAGACAGCTCGCACTGTGCAAGATGCCGTTTTCAATGATTGCACAGTGCGGACAAGCATCCGGCACTGTGCAATCAGTGCGAACAGCATTTTGCACAGTGCACTACGCAGTTCGCGTAGCTACGCGTAGCTCGCGTAGTGCGAGGTGCACTTCACGTAGCTTCGCGTAGCGCTACTTCGCGAACTACGCCCAGGGTTACAACTTTGTCTACCTCTAAAAGAAAGGACTTATCTATGTTTTGTTTGGTGAAATAAAGAGACAAAGGATAACCTCAACCCTTCTAGTGTTTTCCTTGGGTGACTTCCCATCTCAACGGCTGACAAGTGGTGGAGAATGCAGGCACATCTATTCCATTGATAAAGAATGGACGCTCTAATTCAACATTAGGTCCGAGGGCAACGGAAGTCGGAATGGGCCATAGAACGTCAAATGTCCTTAGCAAAAGCTGACAGAGAGTTATTTCGCGATGCAATGAAGAGTCAGACAGAGCAATTGTCCAAACTAGTCCAGGAGCAACTACAGACAACCTTGGGATTTGGGGGTCATAGGACCATTCCGCCCGCACCCCATGATAACCCTACAGAAGCTTATGCCTGGAGAGTACCTTGATGCTTTCCTCATTAATTTCGAACGCACTGCAAGGGCAAATGCATGGCCTATAGACAGATGGCCTTTTTATTTGGCTCCCTTATTGACTGGCAACGCTCAGGCGGCCTATCAAACTGCTAATCCCCACGGAGAAGCCTCTTATGAGGAAATTTAAAGAGTGATATTAGACCAGGCAGGCCTGGATGAAGAAGCCTACCGACTGCGGTTCAGACAGGAAAGGGGTAAGCCAGGGGATACCCCAAAAGTACTTTATTTCAAGCTAGACACAGTGGCCGAGAAGTGGTTGAAACCCCACGATCATACCAAAGGACTTCCAAGATCAGATCATGTTCTATGCTCACTCACATCTACTAGCTTGACATGCCGGACCAGAGAAAACGACCAAAGAAATCCGCACACACTTTTACTGGCCCGGTATCTTTGCCCAAATAAAGAAATACTGTCAAGAATGCAAGGTGTGCCAAAAAAAGAACCCCTACTTACCACCCAAAGCACCCCTACAACCCCTACCTATAATAGGTACCCCGTTTGAAAGATTGGTGATGGATTTGATAGGTCCTTTACCAAAATCTTCAAAAGGATATCAGTATGTCCTTTTTATAGTAGATGATGCCACCTGATATCCTGAGGCCTTTCCTATCCGTAGTCCTGACACTAAAACTATTGCACAACATTTTATAGAACTCTTTTCCCGGGTTGGATTTCCTAAGGAAATCATTTCGGATCAGGGTACTCCTTTTGTTTCCCGACTCATGTCTCAGACCTGTAAACAGCTAAATATTAAACATATTAAAACCTCTGTTTACCATCCCCAGACGGATGGTCTGGTAGAGAGATATAACAGTTCCCTAAAGCTCCTTCTAAAAAAAATGATGGTTGGGGAAGGAAGAAACTGGGACCAAATGCTCCCTCTTGCCCTATTTGCACTAGGAAGCCAGGACCAAAGTAGTTTGGGGTGCTCTTCTTTTGAATTACTTTATGAACAAAAACCGAGAACCCTCTTAAAGATAACCCGTGAGGCTTGGGAGAACGACATAAAACCAGAAGCAGATAACCTCCTAGAGTATACTCAACAATTAATAACCCGCATCGGAAAGCTCTGAGAACTGGGAATCAAGAACCTAGAAAAAAATCAAAATAAACAGAAACGAATGTACGATAAAGGGAAGAAGCTAAGGATATATCAACACGGTGATTGGGTTCTAGTCTTATTACCCAGTTCCCATTATAAAATGAAATCCGAATGGAAAGGCCCCTTTAAAATCACAGAGAAAATTGGGAACCTCTCATATAAATTAAAATTGGGGACTCACAGAGAACAGGTTTTTCATATTAATCTCTTCAAAAAGTGGTTAGGACCCTTACCCAAAACTATAAATATGATAGATACCTCCGCTATAACAACCTTAGATCAGTTACAGTTAAATGAAGATTTGCCCGAAGAACAAAAGGAGGAGTTGAGAAATATGCTAAAGCCTTTTTCTCCTATTTTTTCTGATACCCAGGGAAAAACAGACCTAATCCAACATGCTATTCCCACATAACAAGGGAAAGTGATAAGACAAAAACCGTATTGAATCCCAGCTGCCAGAAGACAAGCAGTGTTCAAAGAAAACGAACAAATGCTCAAATGAATGTCATAGAGCCTTCTCAAAGCAATTGGTCCTCCCCCATCGTATTAATACCAAAACCTGATGGGAGTATAAGATTTTGTATAGATTTTAGAGCAGTTAACCAGATTTCTAAACTAGATGCATACCCCCTCCCAAGGGTGGATGAGCCGATTGAGAGGATACAAGATGCTAAATACATCACTACGATAGATCTGACAAAAGGATATTGGCAGGTCCCTCTCAAAACAGAGGACAAAGAAAAACCAGCTTTTTCCACTCATTTTGGCTTGTTTCACTTTACGGTACTTCCTTTCGGACTCCATGGAGCCCCTGCCACTTTTCAACGGCTAATGAACCTAATTCTTAAGAATCATCAGGACTATTCGTCTGCATACTTAGATGACATCATTATATTTAGCCATAACTGGAAAGATCATTTGAAACACATAGCACAGATCCTAAATGAACTAATACAAGCCCATCTCCACATAAATGCAAAAAAATAAAAAATGGGTTTCAACAAAGTTAAATACCTAGGGTACTTACTGGGAGACGGGTTAATTGCACATAAACCGAAAAATTAAAGCAATCACAGAAGTTCCCTTCCCAACCAATAAAAAAAGTGGTAAGATCCTTTTTAGGGCTGGTAGAGTACTATCATAGATTTATTCCTCGCTACTCTAGCCTAGCGGCACCTCTGACTGATCTTCTAATGAAGGGAACACCTACTATCAGTTTTCGAAACCCCTCTATAGACGCTGTAAACGCCTTTCAAACCCTAAAGAAGATACTTACTTCTGCTCCCATTCTCATCTCCCCAGACTTCGAGAAGGTTTTCATCCCACAGACGGACGCCTCAGACATAGGTATAGGCGCTGTGCTGGCGCAAAAGGATAATGAAGGTAACGAAAAACCAGTGTTATATATTAGCAGGAAACTGTTTCCCCGTGAGACTGCCTATTCCACTATTGAAAAAGAGTGTTTAGCCATTAAATGGGCGATCGAGAAACTTTGATGCTATCTCAAGGCCAAACCTTTTGTCCTTTATATTGACCATTCACCTCTAACTTGGTTAAGCAAAAACAAAGGGAACAATCCCAGAGTCCTTAGATGGTTTCTCTCTTTCCAACCTTTTCAGTTCGAAGTATACATAAATCAGGCAAAGCTCTCATTGGACCTGATTACCTGTCACGTTTGCCTCTTTTTCCGATCAGGAAAATCCTGGGGTGGGCATGTGTCACCTACCTGATGTATCCAGCGATCCAGAGACAGGAATAGGCTCGATCCTCCTTGCCCACCCCGGAAGTCAGGCGGAAGGGAGGAGCCAAGAAACCTTACGTGCGGCCGTAAAACCGGAAGAAGGCGCGCAATGAGAGGTAACGAGAACACGAGAGGGAGAAGAGACGGGCGACGCGGAAGTAGCAGCAGGAGAGGTGAAGAGGAACGAAGCCCCAAGCAAATCCTGCGAAGAGGAAGCGGAGTCATTAGGAAGAGTGACCGGTGCATCACTGCTACCGGAGGCAGCAATCTGGGACTACAGAAGAGGGGAGGATCCTCCTGTCCGCTGGGAGCTACACTGACCACGCCACGCCCCTGGAAGGACGTGGCTGCACCAAGGGGCCCGATTCACAGAACTAACTTAAGACAAAATCCTAAACTTACTACCATTTTGGTATCACAGAAGGCACTTACTCATTTTGGTATTCACAGAAGGCACTAACTCATTGATGAGTAAGTGCCTTCTGTGAATACCAAAATGAGTAACTTACTCATTTTGAGTAACTTACTCATTTTGAGTAATTTACTCATTTTGGTATTCACAGAAGGCACTTACCACCTACCAAACACACACATTTCTGAAAACTAGAGACCCTGGGGAGTCCAGAGAGGTGTGGCTTGCATGGATCACCCAATGTTTCCCTACCCAGAATCCCCTGCAAACCTCACATTTTGATGAAAAAATCAACTTTTTCTCAAATTTCTGTGTGGGAAAGTTGTAGGATCACCGGGCTGACACAAATTTCCTACCACCCAGCGTTCCCCCAAGTCTCCCAATAAAAATGGTACCTCACTCTTGTGGGTGGGTCAAGTACCCGTGACAGGCAAGGGCCCAAAACGTATTGTGGAGACATCAAAATTACCTATCACAAAACAAACTGGTTTTGCAAGGGGGGTCACCTGGGTTTTTGGTTCTGGGCTCGGCGGCCATATTGGGAAACCTACCAAACTCACACATTTCTGAAAACTAGAGACCCGGGGGAGTCCATCGAGGTATGGCTTGTGTGGATCCCCCAACGTTTTCCTACCGAGAATCCCCTGCAAACCTCAAATTTAGCTGGAAAAGCCACATTTTCCACATATTTTTGCGCAGAATCACTGTGCCGGCACAAATGTCCTGCCCCACAGTGTTCCTCTCATTCACCCGAGTAAAATGGTACCTCACTTGTGTGGGTAGGGCAAGGGCCTGTGACTGGGAGGAGCCAAAAACATAGGGATTAAAAGTATAGCACCGAGAATCCTAAGCGCTCCATTTTTTTAAAAATAAGTTTTTAGCCAATTCTGCATTGGACACCCACACAAGTGAGGTATAATTTTACTCGGGAGACTGAGGGGAACGCTCTTGGGGTAGGACATTTGTGCTGGCACGGTGATTCCACACAAAAATATGTGGAAAATTTGTTTTTTTCAGCTAAATTTGAGGTTTGCCCGGGATTCTGGGTAGGAAAACGTTGAGGGATTCACGCAAGCCATACCTCGCTGGACTCCCCTGGGTGTCTAGTTTTCAGAAATGTGTGGGTTTGGTAGTTTCCCAAGATGGCCGCCGAGCCCGGGGCCAAAAACCCAGGTGACCCCCTTGCAAAACCAGGTTGTTTTGTGATAGGTAATTTTGATGTCTCCTCAATAAATTTTGGGCCCTTGCCTGACGCGGGTACTTGACCCACCCACGCGAGTGAGGTACCATTATTATCGGGAGCCCTGGGGGAACGCTGGGTGGTAGGAAATTTGTGGATCCATGCAGATTCCAGAACTTTCCAACACAGAAATTTGAGAAAAATTTGATTTTTTCAGCTAAATTTGAGGTTTGCAGGGGATTCTGGGTAGGAAAACGTTGGGGGGTCCACGCAATCCATACCTCGATGGACTCCCCCGGGTATCTAGTTTTCATAAATGTGTGGGTTTGGTAGGTTTCTCAAGATGGCCACCGAGCCCGGGGCCAAAAACCCAGGTGACCCCCATGCAAAACCAGGTTGTTTTGTGATAGGTAATTTTGATGTCTCCTCAATACGTTTTGGGCCCTTGCCTGTCGCGGGTACTTGACCCACCCACGCGAGTAAGGTACCATTTGTATCGGGAGACCTCGGGGAACGCTGTGTGGTAGAAAATTTGTGGATCCACGCAGATTCCAGAACTTTCCACCACAGAAATGTGAGGAAAATGTGTTTTTTTTTTTTACAAAGTTTGAGGTTTGCAAGGGATTCTGGGTAACAGAACCTGGTGAAAGCCAGACAAGTCACCCCATCCTGGATTCCCCTGGGTGTCTAGTTTTCAAAAATGTATAGGTTTGCTAGGATTTCCTAGGTGCCGGCAGAGCTAGGGTTCAAAATCTACAGCTAGGCACTTTGCAAAACAATGGTCAGTTTTCTTTTGAATTTGTGGTGTGTCCATGTAGCGTTTTGGGCCGTTTCCTGTTGCGGGCACTAGGCCTACCCACACAAGTGAGGTACCATTTTTCTCGGAAGACTTTGGGGAATGCGGGGTGGGTGGAATTTTATGGATCCATGCAGATTCCAGAACTTTCCACCACAGAAATGTGAGGAAAATGTGTTTGTTTTTACAAAGTTTGAGGTTTGCAAGGGTGACCCCCTTGCAAAACCAGGTTGTTTTGTGATTGGTAATTTTGATGTCTCCTCAATACGTTTTGGGCCCTTGCCTGTCGCGGGTACTTGACCCACCCACGCGAGTGAGGTACCATTTGTATCGGGAGACCTCGGGGAACGCTGTGTGGTAGGAAATTTGTGGATCCACGCAGATTCCAGAACTTTCCACCACAGAAATGTGAGGAAAATGTGGTTTTTCTTTTACAAAGATTGAGGTTTGCAAGGGATTCTGGGTAACAGAACCTGGTGAGAGCCAGACAAGTCACCCCATCCTCGATTCCCCTGGGTGTCTTGTTTTCAAAAATGTATAGGTTTGCTGGGTTTCCCTAGGTGCCGGCAGAGCTAGGGTTCAAAATCTACAGCTAGGCACTTTGCAAAAAAAGGGTCAGTTTTCACGGAGAAAATGTGGTGTGTCCACGTTGCGTTTTGGGCCGTTTCCTGTCGCGGGCACAAGGCCTACCCACACAAGTGAGGTACCATTTTTCTCGGAGGACTTTGGGTAATGCGGGTGGGTGGAATTTTGTGGATCCACAAAGATCCCAGAACTTTCCATCACAGAAATGTGAGGAAAATGTGTTTTTTTAAACTACGTTTGAGGTTTGCAAGGGATTCTGGGTAACAGAACCTGGTGAGAGGCACACAAGTCACCCCATCCTGGATTCCCCTTGGTGTCTTGTTTTAAAAAATGTACAGGTTTGCTAGGTTTCCCTATGTGCCGGCTGCGCTAGGGCCCACAATCCACAGGTAGGCACACTGCTAAAAACAAGTCTGTGCATAGTGGGCTTTCTGCCGCCCTGGAGGGGTATCGGGGGGGGGGTTTGCCCTGATATGCCCCCAAGGGAGGCAGAAAGACTGTGGCTATTTTTTTGGGGGGTGGGGGCACCCCCAAGCATAAAAAAAGCCAGCGTAATCGCTGGCACCTAGTGGGCTGATCAGGGGCCACTGACCCCATCCGCCCCCCGGGGGGGCAGAAAAACTGTGGCATTTTTTGGGGGAGGTGTGGGCATTGGCATGCCCATTCTGGGCTGACCTCACCCCTGAATTAAAAAAATATATATTTCCTGAGGCCTAGTGGGCTTTCTGCAGCCCCCACCCCTACATCATAAAAAAAAAATCCCCGGTTCCTAGTGGGCTTTCTCCCCCCCCACCCTGGGGGCAGATTATGGGCAGCCCCCACCCCTACATCAATAAAAAAAAATACCTGGTTTCTAGTGGGTTTTCTGCCCTCCCAGGGGGCATAAAGACTGACATTTCTCTGGGGGGGAGGACATTGCCATGCCCTTTTTGGGCAGCCCCCACCCCAACATCAATAAAAAAAAAGCCCTGGTTTCTAGTGGGCTTTCTGTCCCCCCGGGGGGGCAGAAAGACTGCTATGCCCAAAACAATATGGGGGGAGCAAAGGCCCTTGCCCAAGGGGCCGCTCCCCCCAACTGGTGTCTAGTGGGTGGATCCCTGCTTGGGGATCGCCCTCCTGGGGCGATCCCCATGCAGGGATCCACTAGGGAGGGGTACCATTTGAAAGGGGAGATTCTCGCCTTTCCAATGATACCACTCCCGTCTTTCTACGTGCTCAGGGGGCTGAGATACCCCCCTGAGCACGTGCAAAGTGAAACTGAAATGAGCCTCTTGGCTCATTTCAGTTTCACTGAAATGACGTCAGCGCGACGAGCGCGCTGATCGTCATTTCAGGGAAACCAGGGGAGCAGCCTCGGGAGCTGGGGAAGCTTTTAGTGGTTTAGACAACCTTAGAAAGCTCTCTAAGTGGTAGCTGTGGAGTGCAGCCTTCAAGCTTAGTCTAGGAGGAGTGTAAAGCAGCTTGTTTCACCAGTATCTAACTGTATAGTGCAGATTAAGTGAAAAAGAACCACATAGTGTAGTTATAAAAATAGATATTTATTACAGACACTCTCTAATCCAATGCAATATCTCGTACCCGGAGATATAATTACAATACACACAATACTTTAGTAATACGACAAGTAAATAGCACAATAATGCAGTGGGCTCCAGAGGTGGGGACCAAACCATATACGAAAATAGTGGAATGCGACTAACGTCCAAAGTCGAGAGTGGACCCAGAAGACTTAGAAGTGCTGGGGGACCAAGGAACCACCTGAGGTAAGGACCCAGGACCCCCACGGAGGCCGTGTGCTAAGTGGATACACGACTGCGTGCTCAAGGTAAGTCAATGGGGAAGTCGCGGTTGCAATTCTTAGGAAAAAAGACCCTTCCCAGAGGACTTGGAAGACACCCCATGGAAGATGGACGGTTTAAGAGTCACCCCACCCGTGGATACCCAGGAGACCAGGTTACCTGCCCCAGGCGAGCCGGTGCATAGCTACGAAGTGACGTCGGGAACCGCCGTAGACCCGAGTGGAGGACTTCAAGCAAGATGCTGCTGGCGAAGAAGCTGGGAGAGTCCGGTGGAATCCAAGCGTGGATTCAAGAACAGTAGAACCTGAAAGCAGAGGGGACAGAGTCTATGTCACTCAGGAGTGACCGGTAGGCACGGGAGTCGAGTGCCCACCAATGTCGGCTGTTGCAGGAAAGTTGATGGTGCCCTTGTGTCTGCAGCTACGTGGACCGGGTGATGCTGAGGACGACCAGAAACGGTGTACAAGCTGTCCCACGTCAGATGTCGATATCCAGTGGGTGGGTGTCCAGCGGAAGCACCAACAGGCCTTGACAGCGGCAACATGTGGAAGAAGATGAAAAGGTGCAGTGTCGGGACCAGCAAGGTCCAAGAGACTCACCATGTTCAAGTAAGTCAGGGTAGGCCCCAAGCAAGCAGGGGAGCCTACGGGAATCAAAGACGACCCTCGATAGGGCCCGAAGATCTCTGGAGACAAGAGTCGCCCAGCCTTAGCAACTGCCAGCCGACACAGTGCACAAGGACTCGGTTCCTGCGGTGTCGACGAGGGATCCTGGCCTCAGACTCGGTCTGAAGACAATGCAGGCCTCGAGGAAGATGTAGAACCATCACCTGTGTTACTGACCCGGTTGGAGACTAGGATCAGCAATCGGTCAGCTTGTGTTGCGGTGCCTGCGGATGCAGGGGAGAGACTCCTCCACTCAAAGGGAGAATCCTTCGGGTGTCTTTGGATGTCCACAGGACCTGGAAGGGTCCTGTATGGAGCACGGACACTGACGGTGCAGCCGGCTTGCAGAACGAAGAGATCAGGAGCAGACGGGGTCTTCCCGGTTGCAGTCTCAGTTTCAAAGGCGAAGTCTGATGCGGTCAGTCCGGTACGGACTACACACACGACTCGGTCAGAATGTCCAGACGGTTGAAGAGGACGCGGAGTTTGATCTGAATTGAATCACATGGCAAATCTTGGGACCCACCCTCAGGTACGCCCTTAAGTACCCTAAGGAAAGGGTTGGGATGATTCAGGGTTCCCTCCCAGAGGAGGGGCTGGACAGTGGGGAGGATACTCCGATGCCCTTTGTCCAGTTTTGCGCCAGAGCGGGAGCCGATTGCTCCCTGAACTGGTTTGAGCTGGAGTTTGAAAGGAGGGCACCAAATGTGCCCCATAAGCAGTCTGAGTGGCACTGGCAAGCGCCCACACCCTGTCCCAATACACAAAACCCTGTCTGGGAGGTGGTCACACCTCCCTGTGACAGTAGACCTATTGTTCTGCCTTCCCCTGCTTGAGCTTGGCTCAGCAGCAGGAGGGCATAATCGTGTTTCAGGTCAGCAGCAGCCCTAGCTTGCTGTCCAGTTCTGGAAGACTGGTACCGGAAGCACTGAGGGCCTCCCGAAGGAGATTTACAGTGCATGGAATCATACCTCCCACACCGTTTACGGTGTGGGAGGTATGATTCCAACATGTTTGATACCAAACATGACAGGGTTTGTTACAGTCAGTTTAGAGATGGTCATCGCGTAATGACGCATGGCCACTCTATATATCGTAATGGCTGATTCACTGGCAACCCGGGAGAATGGACTCCGACGGTCGCAGGGGTGTCCTGCTGATGCAGGGGCACCCTCACACTTAGAACCGGGCACCCTACCTTTAGGACTGAAAGGCCTACGAGAGGGGTGACCTAGAGGTTTTAAGTGCAGTGATGTTAGATATAAGCAGACATATATTTTGTGAGAGGTGCAAGCACCAACTCATACAGGCTGCAATGGCAGGCCGGTTGTCAGAGTTTGGAGGGTCCATTATGGGTGGCATAATACATGCTGCAGCCCACGGGGGACCCCTGGTGTGCCTAGGCCCTAGGTACCTTAGTACCATATACTAGGGACTTACTAGAGTACACCAGCAGCCCATTAGGAATGTACCAAGGTACTCACCACAGCCAATTTAGGGAGGAAGCACTGTTGCTGGGGTCCTGATTAGCAGGATCCCAGTCAGACTAGTCAGAAAAACAGTATGACACCAGCAAAAAATTGGGGTAACCATAAAAGCAGATCCTACTTTCCTACAGGTGACATTTGCTAGTCGAACTCCAATATAAACCAACTCAGGGAAGGTGTTGCACGCTAAAGGGGTGACTTTTACTATTTTCACTCCAATCGAAACAAACATGGGGAAAGTGTCAAAAACTTAAAAATAGAAATGTACTACATCCAATTCAAAATAAAACTTTTCACTTAGATTATTATATTTTAAAAATACAAAAGAATGAATGAATGAAGGAATATTGCATTTCTAATGTGCACTATCACTCGTGATTGAGCATCCTGGAGCTATGCTATGGAACACTGTGAAACCCTGACGTAGACAGGAAAGATCAAATTAAATGAGGGCATGGCAGAGTGCGTCTGGGGCTTGAAAAAGCCAGGTCTTTAAGGCATTTTTGAATGTGTCTTCTGTTTCCATGAAGTAGGTGAGCTGGCAGCTGGTTCCCTGCAATACACAATAAATACTTCGCATTATCACACTTTAGTTCATTTTTAAAATGTTCCAAAATATTGTATAATAACACACTAATTTAAACTACTAACATTTATATTTATGTGGAAAATTAATTTAAAAAATAAAACCTATATTTTATTTAGTAATAACATTTGCAAAATTGTAATAAATTATTTCTACCATTTCTAAATTAAAAAAATTACAATTACATTTGTTTCAAATAACCATTTTTTAAATAAATGTACAAACATTTGTCTCATATTTTTACATTATAAGAATTTATAAAATATTTGTTTTCTTTCTAAATATTTTCTTTTCTGTTTTTTATACAAAGCATATTTTCAATTTAAACATCAAAATAAATACAAATATAATACTTTAGAAAGAATTTCAAAATATTTAACATTTAAAAAATTTTAAATATATTATTTTCTAAAAAATATTTTTTATCCGATATTTTGTCTAAACACCGCCTAAACAACAGTTATTAAAGTCTGGAGAGGTGAAAAGACTTGCATTAAATGGGATGTCTCTACGACTCCTATGACAGATCCCAATCTTTATCTGTATTATTTTGTTTTTTGTAAAGTTGTGGTTATCCTTTACCACACATAGTAAACTTCTTGTGATAGAGAGTAAGTTAACAGAACCTCTGTCAATAACAATATCATAAGTAAAAAACTTATGAGGACTAGAAGAGCAGTTGAAACAATAGACTACTTTGATACCTCTGCAAGGTAATCCTAGTATACAACCCCTACTGGTACAGGGCAATGCAGACATACTGCAATCTTTAGACCCGCCCCTAATTGAAGACCCATTTCCTGAGGGCTCTTATATAACCCTGAAAAAATAAAACTCTTGCAGAAGAGACACTCTGCTGTCTATATTAATTTACTACCGCTTGCAGCTCGCTGCCAAAGAAATTTGGCCAACACTCAAGCAGCCCCTGGCGAGATGGCTACACTTCCAAAATAAACAACTTGAGATGGAGAAAACTGTCTCCTTTCTAAATCGATCAGAGCTTGAGAAAAGGGACCGTTTATGGCCAGGGGCAAATGGGAGGCGGATATTGGACAGTCAGTTTCAGACAAGTGCTGGTGGTTTTGTTGCTCCTAGGTAGGTGTGAGATATCAGGATCACTTACAGGCAAAAACGTATATATTTTAAATGCCTACATAAATTAAGAACTGCAGCAGAGTATACCACTTGATTCACTAATGATGGACCAATTAGTTTCAAGAAATGCTTTGTAGAAAATGTTGGGATTATGCACATGGCTGGCTCTGTCCTTCTGTACAGATGTATTGGTTGCTTGGTATTCTCCTCATTACAAATTATGTTACACTTCAGTGTAAATTCCTCATTGCTGGTGGCCCTATTAGGTTTATACGGAGGAGATTCCTCATAGTATGGGGAAAGTCACATCTATAGCCCAGCTGCTGACTAAGCAGTAGGTTGGGATGCAGAGAATGAGCATGAACCACCCAGACATACAATCTGGATACATGTTTCAATACATTGCAGTGAAATGGAATGAGCATGAACCACCCAGACATACAATCTGGATACATGTTTCAATACATTGCAGTGAAACGGAATGAGCATGAACCACCCAGACATACAATCTGGATACATGTTTCAATACATTGCAGTGAAACGGAATGAGCATGAACCACCCAGACATACAATCTGGATACATGTTTCAATACATTGCAGTGAAATGGTTGAAAATTATACAACTATAGCCCAACCAGCAGCTAATGTTTGGAACTCTCTTTGTGTATATCTTCTGGAGCAGGAGGACAGGCCAGTGACCATTACACAATAATATACTGTGGACAAGTGTTGACATAATGCAATTGATGCATTGAACTTTGGTTTATATATGTACTGGGAGACATGTCATTTGAGCTCAAGTCGACAAAATTTTATGGGGTGAATTGATATGTTCTAAGCATAAAACTCTGTTGTCATTTATGGTTACAAAAATGAACTCCATAGTGATTGCTCACGTCGGTTTTAAGTTGTACTTGCTAAAAAAGGTAAATAAAGTTTTTAAAAAAAGAATTGGGAGGCCAGAAATGATTCGATTTGATTTTGAGTTTAGAAAGCGCAACAAATACCCAGAGGTGTCTCGGTGCTGAGGAAGGGAAGACAGAGGGAAAGAGATTACATTTTAGTAAAAAGTCAGGTCTTAAGAAGCTTGCAGAAACTCCAAAAAGAGGGATCTGATTTAATTGCCAAAGGGAGCTTGTTCCAGTTCTGGGCTATGCAGACCAGAAAACTCCTGCCACCCCAAGAGGAGAGCCTATAGGGAGGCACCACCAAATTATTCGCTGAACTAGATATAAGGGTCCTGTTGGGCACATACCTGCCGATTTCTTTCCCTCAGGAAGGCTGGCCCTTGACCCTGAAGTGCTTTATAGGTTATACAAAGCATTTTAAAGGGAATTCTTTGCTGAACAGGCAACCAATGCAGTCTAACCAGAGCAGGTGCGGTGACTGGAATCTTGGAGTTTTCATCAGCAACATAGCTGCTGAATTTTTTAGAATTTTTAGTTTTTTCAGCTGAGCCTTAGGAAGATTAACATAGAGGCCGTTGTAATAGTCAGTCCTGGAGATTACAAGGCAAAGGATCACGGTGGACAGTAAATTGGAAGCAAGAAACTGTGCTATCTTCCTGATCATGCGCAGCATGAAGAAGGAGGTAGAGATTACTTTGTTAACCAGTTCCTTGTAGGTAAGGCTAACATCAACCGGGATACCTAGATTTTTCACCCTGTTCACAGGCACCGGGAGGGAACCCAATTCTTCCGGCCACCATGAGGTATTCCAAAAGGAAGTGTTGTTACCAAATAGAATAACTTCAGTTTTTGTAGAATTCAGCTTGAGGCAGTTCACATCCATCCAGATACCAACTTCTCGCATGCATGCTCAGAATGAATCACTCAGGTCCGGGCCACTTCTGGAAAGAGACACAACAATCTGGGTGTCATCTGCATATGAGACAATGGAAAACCCAAATGACTTCCCCAATGCAGCCAACGGTGTGACATAGATGTTAAAAAGAGTTGAACTCAGCGTCGAACCCTGAGGAACCCCGCAGGGCAGAGAAAAGGACTTCAAAGTGAAACCACCCACGGCCACTGTCTGGGTTTGCTCAGTCAAAAAAGATCTGAAGAGGCATAGGGCAAGGGCAGCCCCATCTACACCTAAATCCGCCAGCCAGTGTAACAGTAGATCACGATTGACGGTGTCAAAGGCTGCTGTAAGGTCAAGGAGGATAAGGGCAGCACTGCCCCCTGTCAACTGTAGCCCTGATCACTTCAGTGGCTACAATCAGAGCCGATTTCGCGAAGTGCCCACTGTGGAACCCAAATTGGGAGTCGTCCAGCAATCGGCTGCTGTTCAGGAAAGCTGAAAGTTGGAGATTCATTTCTTTCTCTATTATCTTTGCAGGGAGAGGTAGTCTGGAGACTGGTCTAAAGCTGTTAGGGTCAAGAGAACTCAAGTTGGCTTTCTTTAACAGAGGAAGAATAGAGGCAGTTTTCCACGCTTTGGGAAAGACACCGATTTTAAATATTGAATTAAAGATAGGCGTCAGTAGGGCAGCAACCAAATCCGGAATGAGATGTAAAATGTTTGGAGGGCAAGGATCATGAGCGGAACCTGATTTAGTTGAAAGAATCAGTTCTCTAACTTGGTTAACTGAAAGAGAAGTAAATTCAAGGAATGACTGCTTATTGATGTCACAAGGACAGTTGTTTTACCCGGAAGATAATGTTGCAGTGATCTAGGTCAACTTATTAAAAATGACTTCCACTTTGTTCAGAAAGAAGGATGCCAGGGAGTCACAGAAATCCTGATTGATATGTTCTGAAATCGTAGTCGCTGGTGAGGAGAGTTTGGAAACAACTTGAAAGAGGGCCTTTGGATGAGCAGCTGGCTGCTTCTATAGAATTAATGAAGTACTCTGATTTTTCCTTAAAGATCAGTTTTTTATAGTCCGCCAGCAGCAATCTATATTTTTCTTTCTCATTGTTATCTTAATTATCCCTCCATATCTGTTCTTGTTTCCTACAGGATTTCTTAGCAGCCCAGAGCGACACCCCGAACCATGGAGAGATTGCTCCTTCTAGAAAGGGGCTGTTTAACAGGCGCCAACTCATTCATTGATCCCGTTAGCCATAAGGCGTAATTAGAAACCAATTCGTAGGGAGAGTCAGATTTTAAAGGTGGAGGATTAGCGAGAATGGAGAAAAGATCCTGGGTATTGACCTTATTCCAAGCCCAGGAATATATTGGCTTCCTAGGAGCCCTCTTAGGGGCAGTATTGCGATGAACAAGGATTTCCAAACTAACTGCAAGTTGGTCAAACCACATTACAGGGAGGATAGCAAAATTAATGGAGAGAGTACAGTTGGAAAAAATCCCATTTAGAGTGTGGTCGGCACAGTGGGTAGGCCCAGCCACGTGCTGCTCTAAGCCAAAACCGGACATTAGCTCGAGGAGAGCAGCCGTATCCTTGTCAACTACGTTCTCTAAATGAAAATTGAAATCCCCCAACTGAGTGAAATCAGTTGTGGAGAGAGAGGATTCTAGGGACTGGCCAATTTCATAAAAAAATTAGTCTTTTGGCCTGGAAGTCTATACAATAAGAGACCATTGAACGACTGGAAAGATTTGGAAAGTTCAAATTTAAAAGTCAAACCTTAAAACTTGGTATTGGGAAACGGAGAGAAGAAGGTCTCGTAAATATTCCGGTAGATGATAGCAAGCCCACCACCTTTCCTGTCCCCGCTGTCAAGCCTGTAAATCCTAAAGCAAGATGGAACTAGAGCTGTCATTTCAGGACCCGCCGACTGATCTGCCCAAGTTTCTGTCACAAAGAAAATGTCAAACTGATGGGAGTCTATTAGTTCAGCCACTTCCAAGTGGTGGATGGCCAGAGATCTTGCGTTGATTAAAACACATCTAATCCTAGAGGCAGATTCTGGTGGAATGATCACCTGACCTCTGTCTAAAAGGGCAGAGGTGAGAGGCCTTACATGTTCGGGCACATGATTAAAATGATGCTTGCAAGCAGGGCATGTATTTAATGACAACTCCGAGCCCTGCAGGAAGATTTTAGGGCAGGTCAAGTTGTCGCCTGAAGAGTTTAGTGCCCACAACTTAGTACTAGAATATGTCTTCCGCGCAGTGACTTCGCCATTCAAACAGCCAGGGGGATGGGCTCTGGGTCCGGTCCAGGCGCGGAGGGGCGCTGACGGGCTTGCCTTTGGCACACCTTTGGCGTGCCAGCAGCGCGCCCGCTGCGCACGTCCGATCCCTTATCTGTTTAAGTAGAGGAGCTGACGTCACTAGAGCGTTAACCTCCCTCCTCCAAATACCCGGAAATGAGAGAAGTCAGCAGGGGATCTCACCAGCCAATCGACAGAGCTGTGGTGGACCGGAGAGCGTAATCAACAAAATACCACACAGTTCAAGTGCAATGCCACTTTCCTGCCTGTAATTTATAAAGCAGTGTTTAAAATAGTATGTTTAAAGCACATAAAAATCAAAGATAAATAAGTAAGAAGCACCGTAATATCAGCCCCAATGTCGTGACTGCAAGCCAGTCAAAGACTGCGCGTCCGATCTGTTTAAGTAGAGGAGCTGACGCCACTAGAGCGTTAATTCCCTCCTCCGAATACCCGGGAATGAGGGAAGTCAGCAGGGGCTCTCTCCACGCAATCCGCAGAGCTGCGGTGGACCAGAGAGCGTAATCAACAAAATGCCGCACAGTTCAAGTGCAATGGCGTTTTTCTGCCAGTAATTTATAAAGCAGTGTTAAAAGCACATAAAAAAAGAGAAAAAGGTAAGAAGCACCGTAATATCAGCCCCAATGTCGTGACCACAAGCCAGTCAAACAAGCATTTGCAATGCAATAGGTCTCTCATTTACGCGAGTTTGAGCTATTGGCATTGTAAATGACAATGCCTTTTATTTATGTTTTGATTTTTAAAACATAAATAAAAGGCATTGTCATTTACAATGCCAATAGCATGAACACGCGTAAATGCAAGTCCTATTACATTGCAAATGTTTTTTTTTCCTTCTTCAGTGGGGGCGTGGAAATAGCAGTGCTGCGTGTTTGGCATGCCCCCCAGTGCTGCTCGTTGTTCCTCCCCCCTTGCTCGGCCCTAACGAAAGCGGCCTGCACTATTAATAAAATAAATAAATAAGCGCGTCCGCTATAGTTAAAGTGGACGCGCTATAATTTAAATAAATAAATTACGAAAGCGGCCAGTTATTAAGTAAATAAATTAGCGCGACCGCTATAGTTGAAGCGGACGCGCTATAATTTAAATATATACATTTGTAAAACTAGAGGGCCTACTGAGATGTCGTGGGTGGAATAGGGAAGATCATTAAAGAAAAAAGTGCTTACCGACTTATGAAGGAGACAGTGTAATGCCACAAGTAAAAGATCCAGTCCTCATGGGAGGTAACAAACGGCGAAAAGGTGGTAATAAGGAGGGACCAACAAGCCTCATAATGAATCGGAAGCCAGCATTTACCAAGGACAATGAAACCAGCCAATGAAAAATATGGGAGGAGAGTGGGCGAGGCTTCCACAGCATACTCTACTGCAGCATGCCTCGCAGAGCGAGCAGCGCATGCGCGCTGCCGCTAGGCTCGACCTAAAAAACGTTTTGCTGCAGATTCTGCTTTTCCTGAAGTGATCGAAGAGGAGCCACCACTTGAAACTGCAGCAGTGAAAAAATGCAATTCGACACAGGTGATTATATTCTCAACCATCAATGATCATAGATGGATTTGCAGCCTTGGGCAGGTGTGGCAGAGCAAACGGAAACAGGCTTTTTTGTGAAGGAATGACTGTTCAAGTTACCGGGTTATCGACCTAACCTATTATGAATTTGTTGACACAAAGGGCTTGGAAGAAATTTCCATTTTTAAAAGTGGTCCTAAATTGCATAGGAATTTTACGAACTGACCTATGTAACAAAGGGTCGGTTTACAAAATTCCAAATCATACTGGGTCGCAATCCAACCAAGCTCAACAATATTCATGACGTAGGTTGCAAACTGCGACTCACTATGATTGGATATCATCACTGGGATGGGGGTTAGATTGGTTCAGCAGACCACTATGGCTGCGATTGCACTTTATATAAAGTCAACTTTTTTACAAATCTAGCCTGTTTTACTTAAAGGAAATGGCGCTGCATTTATAAAGAAAACGTTTTTTTTTATTTTGAGAATTGGCAGTTGTCCCATGGACCTCCACCCACTCCCCAACAAACATTTGTTTTAACATTCACAAATGGAAATGGGTCCTAAAGGGTCCCCTTCCTATTTGTGAATGAGTTACTACCTCTTCTGAGGTGCCCGTAAAATTTCAATGTTTTTATCTCTGTCACAAAACAGTGATAAATACCTTAAACAATTGCTATTTGAAAGAGACAGCCTAAACTTGCCCCATCCAAATAGTGGTTCTAAACTCATTTTGCCATTTGGTAACTTGTTACTGAATCGCAAAATGAATTTATACATTATAGAAAGTCATTTTGCGATTGCAAACCTTGTGATTTTTTATTCAAGGCCTTTGAGATTGGAAAATTGCTCTGTACATCGGGTCTTAACTTCACAATTCTTTCAGGTCGTGCCCCTTTATACCTTACTTTTTTAATGTTATCCTTCACATATAATAGAAACAAACCACTGGTATTGGCGACGTCTTACCAACTCGCTCTCGATGTCCTGCTAAATACTTTTTGTTTACTTTATTTTTGATCCTTCTGTGACATACCAGAAGTGTTGGACTTGGCCCTTTTTGGCAGGTTCACCCCTAAACTTTTTGCCTTGTCTGGAACCTGGTATTGGTGATTTTAGGCCTCTGAGCACTTTTGCACTGTGGTCCAGTGGAAAGTGCATGCGCTCTCTGTGTTACATTGGTGAGCTTGGCCTGCCCTCCCATAGGAATGCATGGGGGATTCCCTGATCAGTGTGTGTCAGTGGTAATTCCTGTTATGAGAGGAGCAGTATGGTCAAGTCTGGTATGTATGAAATTGTGTGAATAAATGCTGCGCAATGGTGTGCGCAGATTTATTGTGGTTATTTTAGAAATGCCACTTTTAGAAGTTGGCATTTCTGTGTGCTATGTGTCTGCCTGCCTGATGTGAATTGCATGTCTGGCTTTGTGACTGACAGGGGCTGGGAGGTGTGTGTGGCTCCAGGAGACAGGGTGAGTCAGCTCAGTGATGAATAGAGAGATCTGCATGCAGATGGGAGGGAGGAGTTGCACCTGGGACCTGAATAGGGCTGTGCCTTCCCTCCACAATGCTGGCTCCGCCCCCTGTGGTGCGTCTAATCCCTGAGCCCCCACCTGACAAAGGAGAGAGGAGCTAAGCAAAACAAAGTGCTCCAAAGCTCCCCTAAACCAGTTCTGACTGGTATCCCCAAGCCCTGTGCTGTGACACAAAGGTATTTTGTAATATAAATATAGGGGCAGTGACCCCATGAAATTGTTCAGTGTTGGTGTGCTGTTCCTGCAGGGGCGTGCTGCTGCTGGGGCCTAGGGGGGGCTGCCATGAGGGCTTGCCTCCCTGGGCCCTGCATTGCCCCTTGATGCCTGAAAGGACTTTTGGGACCCCTTTTGCTTCTTCTCCATCCCTCAGGACTTTGGCTACATCTTGCGCCCTGTGAGCGCTTTATTTTATATTTGTAACAGAAGAGCGTGTGGGCTGCGCAGCGCTTTGCTGCAGCTCCTTTTGAGGGAATCCCCATCCTAGGGATTCCCCCTTGATGCCGATTGCGGGTGCCCACCCCGCTCGTGCTTTTATTTAATTACGGGAGCCCACCCCGCTTATTTGGATACTTAAAAAGCGGGTGCCCACCCCGCAGTGCCGCGGTGTTGGCGGGAGCCACCCCGCGTTCTTTTTGCGATGAAAATCACCGCCGCGGCCCCGAAACCGGAAGTCAGGCAACGTGGTGCCTGAAGGCGGGCGGGACTTCCGGTTTCTCGAGGGAAGTCCAGCGCACGGCGCTTGTGAAGGAGAGAGTGAGAGAATCCAAGCGGGAGCCCACCCCGCGCTGGACCAGTGCCCAAGAGGAGACCCGAAGAGAAGTCCCGGAGCCTCGCAGGCTCCATGGTGAAGTCCCGGGTCCCAGGAGGGGGCCCGGGTGAAGAGGAGTGCGGCGTGGTGAGAGGGGCTCCCGTGACCTGTGGGGAGCCCCGCGCCGTCGAAGTGCTGCCGGTCCCTCCGCAAGAGGAGACAGCGTGAAGCTGCCAGTGAGTCCCGGTGAGTGGGGACTCAAGATGGGCGGTGTGGTGCCATTGAGGGCACCGTGTCTGTTTCCTTGAGCGGCCCCTGCCTGATAGGGGGTCGCTCCAACGACGTGGGCCACATTTTGTTTTAGGGCCCCCGTGGGGGTCCCGAGGGCTCTGTGTTTTCTCCAACGTGGGCTTGATTGCTTTAGAGCCCCGTGTGGCTCCAACGTTGGGCATTTCTTGGCACAGTTGTGGTGCCGGTAGCGAGGCCAAGTGCCTATTTGCTGAGCGGACCCGCCGTTGCGGGCCGCTCCAACGATGGGGCAACATTTTTTTTAAGAGGGCCCATAAGGGCCCGTGCCCTCCAGATTTGGCCATTCTTACAGCTGCCCCGTTTGCTAGAGGGCAGCTGCAACACTTTGGGGGCAATTGTATTTAGAGAGAGCCCCAGTGTGGGCCCGGAAGGCACCGTGGTGCCAGGCCCCTGTACTTTGTTTATTTACAGCTGCACCGCACCAGCGCGGGCAGCGGTAACACTTCTGGCATTATTGCATATTTGTTCAGATGGCACATTGAGTGCCCAGGCCTTCCTGTTATTCACAGCTGCGCAGCACTTAGTGCCAGCTGCAACGTTTAGGTCTGCGCAATGGCGCACCCTGGACTTATGCTGCAGTGGCAGCGCCCTGACATTCTGGACACAGGGCATTTGAGCCCCTTTTGAGTTGGCCAGGGGGACAGTTAGGTTTATAGGGCGCCAGGCCCTAATGTGATTTATGTGCTGATGTGATGTTGGGTGCTAGGAAATATAATTCATGTAGTAAGATTTACGTACCCTGATTTATGCCTCTAAATGTGTTTTTATGATTATGAGGTTATATGCATACTGTGGTTTATGCATGTGAGATTATTCTCTACTGTGGTTTAGGTATGAGTTATTCCCTACTGCGGTTTATGTTAGTACGAGTTCATTTCCTAAGGTGAGTTATACTTAGGAGGTTATGGTCTAATATGTTTAGGCTTATGAGGTTGGCGCAGAATATTTCTCGCCTGATAGGATACTGTGCATGATATGATTTATGTTACAGGATGATGCTGAGTATAGTGTTTGCCAGTAATTACTGGTTGTGTTCTACGTTTATGATGTGTGCTACATTTATTATAAGTGGTACATTTACTAAGTTTGCTTTGTGCTGGTTCTGACAGTGGTCCAGTTGGCCCTGTCAGGTGTAAATAATCCCTTGTAAATATGACCTAGTGCCAGGTGGCACGATGTATATTATGTGAGTACTATTCTAATGTGTTTTATGATAATACAAAGGCTATTTTGATATATAACCTTGTGTGGAGTTCCTTTTGTGTTGTGCCTAGTATGTTGTTGCTGTGTGTGTATTGCGCAAATGCTTTACACATTGCCACCGGGATAAGCCCGACTGCTCGTGCCAAGCTACCAAGGGGGTGAGCAGGGGTTATCTTTGGCGTGTAACTCCCTCGCCCTGACTAGAGTGGTGGTCTCTGCCTGGCTTTGGCGCAAGCCTTAGCCAATCAGAGATCCCATTTCTAACATTGGTTGGCAGCGGTGAGGATAGGACTTGCGTTTGCTCAATACCACAGCGACAACTGGTTGCACTACAAGCTCTGCATTTTAGATAGTCACATGTATGGGGATTATTGTGTCTGAGTTTGTTTTAAGTGTCATTTCTTTTTGAAATGTATTTTATTGTTGCACTATGAGTTGGGTGTCCTGCCAAGGACAGAAACCAGAGAATCTGGAGGAGTGTGACTGCCCTTGTGCAGACTGCTATTTCTTGGGTTGGCCTGAAGCTGAAGGAGTGTGACTGCCCTTGTGCCATCGTGCTATTTCTTGGGTTGGCCTGAAGCTGAAGGAGTTGACTGCCCCTGTGCTGTCTGCTGGTTCTAGGGTTGGCCTACAGTGGTAACTTAATTGGCATGGAGTAACTAGCTCGGGAGGGTAGATTATCCCCTAAGTGCAGTGGAATTCCCAGTAAGGATGGGATCCAGTGGTGGCAGCAATATGTAGTCCAGTGCAGGAAGTCCCATTCCCAGTTCCCAGAAGTGGTACCTAGTTCCCAGTTAAGAGGGGGACAGGTTGTGTTTCAGGGGCAGTAAGATGCTGTCTCACCAGTCTTGTGGGGGGAGTGTGGATGAATGTTGTGATGCACTGGACGTTTGGGTGATTGGTTAGCACGGTAAATGGTGTTAAAGGGCTGTTCAATCTGTGCTGTCAGAGAGAACATGCCCCGTAATTGTTTTCTGGAGTCGCGCCAGCACCTGTTGGAGTGTGTGAGTTCTTTGATTCAAGGGAGCTTGCATTGGGGAGTGAGAATAGAGAAATGGTGCAGGTGTCTTCCAACCCAGAGTGGTGGAAGTGGTTCAGAGTAGCCCAGCTAGGTACCCTTATTGTGTGGAGGTTGTGTGGCCTCACGCCCAAACTCGCTGAAGCGGGCGTGAGACTGGGTCGTATTCCGAACCCCAACCTCGGTCTCCAGGACTGGTTGGTTCTTAGAGGGAACACCAGGTAGGGAGCCTAGTCTGTCCTGTTGGACTGTTCTTCGAGGGGGATCTCCCCTTGTTAGGTGAGCCGGGAGTGTCTGTAATCAGGCCTCCATCAGTTCTAGTGTCTGGCAGTACCGCTCCAGTTGGGAGGGTGCAGAAGTCCAGAGTGAGGGGTGAGAGGGGGAAAGAGTCCCCAGTGGAAGGACCAGTGGGTCAGGGGCCAGCCTGAAGGGCTGAGTTCCCATTGATTGGCCATGGTGACGCCACTTCTGTCCTGGGGCATCTTCACGCACTGTCAGAGGGACAGGAGGTCGTGAGCTCTGCGCCAAGTTGCTGGGGCATCTTCACGCACTGTCAGAGGGACAGGAGGTCGTGAGCTCTGCGCCAGGTTGCTGGGGCATCTTCACGCACTGTCAGAGAGACAGGAGGTCGTGAGCTCTGCGCCAGGCAGACTGTCACACGACACATTAGGTATGTGTCACCCTCAGGAAGTCCTGGTTCGCCGGGCAATTGTCTGACCAAAGGGTAGGGTCCCTGGGTTGGGGTGCCAGGTTCAGGTGTTTCCTGACCTGGACAGCAGGGCAACTGTAATCAGTGTCCTGGCCGGTTTGCCTTCTAGGCGTACCCCATTGAACACAGGTGGGGCCCATCTTAAGTGAAGAGACCCTGTGTTTCCCAGAAGGGGTGGTGCAGGCCTAGCCGGGATCTTTAGGGTCCCTGGCTGAATGTGGTAGTACTACCCTGAGAGCAGGTGGGGCCCATCTTAAGTGAAGGGACCCTGCTGTACAGTGGGAGGGTGCAGAACTCTGGAAGGGGGTGCAGAGGGAGGGAGTCCTCGCCTCTGACCCCGGTGCATCCGGTGAATGTGGATCCCAGGTGGTAGACCAGTTGATGGAGAGAGGTCCTGAATTGGTGGGAGAGTTGTGTTCTGGTGGGTGCTTCCCCTGGGAGGGTGCGTAACCCCAGAAGAGAGGTAGGGTGAGGAGATGCTTTGCCCGTGACCTCTGGTCAGCCTGAGGGTACGGACCCTAGGTTGGAGGATCAGTGGTAGTTTGGAACTACACTGAGAGGGAGAGTGCAGAATGGCTATGGTATGCCAGGGGTTACTGCCCCCCACTCTGTGGATTGGCAAGGACCAGTGACGTCTGGGTGGCCTAGGGCCTGGTCCTGGCCGTGGACAACTAGGAAGTACCAGTGGGGTAGCCTAGTTGGGCCTGAGAGTTCTTTTTCAGAGGGAACCACAAGGGTTCCCTCTGAAAGAACCGGAGAACCGGAGGGTGTCCCTGCAGTGAGGGCCCGCGTCCGTGTTCTATCGCCCGAAGCAGGGAAGCCCATCAAGGTAGTGATTGGTCTGCCCTGCGTTTTGGCTGGAAGGGGGTTGTGTTGGACTTGGCCCTTTTTGGCAGGTTCACCCCTAAACTTTTTGACTTGTCTGGAACCTGGTACTGGTGATTTTAGGCCTCTGAGCACTTTCGCACTGTGGTCCAGTGGAAAGTGCGTGCGCTCTCTGTGTTACATTGGTGAGCTTGGCCTGCCCTCCCATAGGAATGCATGGGGGATTCCCTGATCAGTGTGTGTCAGTGGTAATTCCTGTTATGAGAGGAGCAGTATGGTCAAGTCTGGTATGTATGAAATTGTGTGAATAAATGCTGCGCAATGGTGTGCGCAGATTTATTGTGGTTATTTTAGAAATGCCACTTTTTGAAGTTGGCATTTCTGTGTGCTATGTGTCTGCCTGCCTGATGTGAATTGCATGTCTGGCTTTGTGAGTGACAGGGGCTGGGAGGTGTGTTTGGCTCCAGGAGACAGGGTGAGTCAGCTCAGTGATGAATAGAGAGATCTGCATGCAGATGGGAGGGAGGAGTTGCACCTGGGTCCTGAATAGGGCTGTGCCTTCCCTCCACAATGCTGGCTCCGCCCCCTGTGGTGCGTCTAATCCCTGAGCCCCCACCTGACAAAGGAGAGAGGAGCTGAGCAAAACAAAGTGCTGCAAAGCTCCCCTAAACCAGTTCTGACTGGTATCCCCAAGCCCTGTGCTGTGACACAAAGGTATTTTGTAATATAAATATAGGGGCTGTGACCCCATAAAATTGTTCAGTGTTGGTGTGCTGTTCCTGCAGGGGCGTGCTGCTGCTGGGGCCCAGGGGGGGCTGCCATGAGGGCTTGCCTCCCTGGGCCCTGCATTGCCCCTTGATGCCTGAAAGGACTTTTGGGACCCCTTTTGCTTCTTCTCCATCCCTCAGGACTTTGGCTACATCTTGCGCCTTGTGAGCGCTTTATTTTATATTTGTAACAGAAGAGCGTGTGGGCTGCGCAGCGCTTTGCTGCAGCCCCTTTTGAGGTAATCCCCATCCTAGGGATTCCCCCTTGATGCCGATTGCGGGTGCCCACCCCGCTGGTGCTTTTATTTAATTACGGGAGCCCACCCCGCTTATTTGGATACTTAAAAAGCCGGTGCACACCCCGCAGTGCCGCGGTGTTGGCGGGAGCCACCCGGCGTTCTTTTTGCGATGAAAATCACCGCCACGGCCCTGAAACCGGAAGTCAGGCAACGTAGTGCCTGACGGCGGGCGGGACTTCCGGTTTCTCGAGGGAAGCCCCACGCACGCCGCTGGTGAAGGAGAGAGTGAGAGAATCCAAGCGGGAGCCCACCCCGCGCTGGACCAGTGCCCAAGAGGAGACCCGAAGAGAAGTCCCGGAGCCTCGCAGGCTCCATGGTGAAGTCCCGGGTCCCAGGAGGGGGCCCGGGTGAAGAGGAGTGCGGCGTGGTGAGAGGGGCTCCCGTGACCTGTGGGGAGCCCCGCGCCGTCGAAGTGCTGCCGGTCCCACCGCAAGAGGAGACAGCTTGAAGCCGCCAGTGAGTCCCGGTGAGTGGGGACTCAAGATGGGCGGTGTGGTGCCATTGAGGGCACCGTGTCTGTTTCCTTGAGCGGCCCCCGCCTGATAGGGGGTCGCTCCAACGACGTGGGCCACATTTTGTTTTAGGGCACCCGTGGGGGTCCCGAGGACACCGTGTTTTCTCCAAAGTGGGCTTGATTGCTTTAGAGCCCCGTGTGGCTCCAACGTTGGGCATTTCTTGGCACAGTTGTGGTGCCGGTAGCGAGGCCAAGTGCCTATTTGCTGAGCGGACCCGCCATTGCGGGCCGCTCCAACGATGGGGCAACATTTGTTTTTAAAAGTGCCCATAAGGGCCCGTGCCCTCCAGATTTGGCCATTCTTACAGCTGCCCCGTTTGCTAGAGGGCAGCTGCAACACTTTGGGGGCAATTGTATTTAGAGAGAGCCCCAGTGTGGGCCCAGAAGGCACCGTGGTGCCAGGCCCCTGTACTTTGTTTATTTACAGCTGCACCGCACCAGCGCGGGCAGCGGTAACACTTCTGGCATTATTGCATATTTGTTCAGAGGGCACATTGAGTGCCCAGGCCTTCCTGTTATTCACAGCTGCGCAGCACTTAGTGCCAGCTGCAACGTTTAGGTCTGCGCAATGGCGCACCCTGGACTTATACTGCAGTGGCAGCGCCTTGACATTCTGGACACAGGGCATTTGAGCCCCTTTTGAGATGGCCAGTTGGCCAGGGGGACAGTTAGGTTTATAGGGCGCCAGGCCCTAATGTGATTTATGTGCTGATGTGATTTTGGGTGCTAGGAAATGTAATTCATGTAGTATGATTTACGCACCCTGATTTATGCCTCTAAATGTGTTTTTATGATTATGAGGTTATATGCATACTGTGGTTTATGCATGTGAGATTATTCTCTACTGTGGTTTAGGTATGAGTTATTCCCTACTGCGGTTTATGTTAGTACGAGTTCATTTCCTAAGGTGAGTTATACTTAGGAGGTTATGGTCTAATATGTTTAGGCTTATGAGGTTGGCGCAGAATATTTCTCGCCTGATAGGATACTGTGCATGATATGATTTATGTTACAGGATGATGCTGAGTATAGTGTTTGCCAGTAATTACTGGTTGTGTTCTACGTTTATGATGTGTGCTACATTTATTATAAGTGCTACATTTACTAAGTTTGCTTTGTGCTGGTTCTGACAGTGGTCCAGTTGGCCCTGTCAGGTGTAAATAATCCCTTGTAAATATGACCTAGTGCCAGGTGGCACGATGTATATTATGTGAGTACTATTCTAATGTGTTTTATGATAATACAAAGGCTATTTTTATATATAACCTTGTGTGGAGTTCCTTTTGTGGTGTGCCTAGTATGTTGTTGCTGTGTGTGTGTTGCGCAAATGCTTTACACATTGCCACCGGGATAAGCCTGACTGCTCGTGCCAAGCTACCAAGGGGGTGAGTAGGGGTATCTTTGGTGTGTAACTCCCTCGCCCTGACTAGAGTGGTGGTCTCTGCCTGGCTTTGGCGCAAGCCTTAGCGAACCAGAGATCCCATTTCTAACAAGAAGGTATAACAAATGCTCTTGAGAAGCTTCAGCAGAGAAGCTAGAAGGGGAAAAACCCACATAACAACAGAATGCAGTAATCTTTGTACCAATAAAAACTCTATCGAAAAACCTAGTCAACTCCCTTTACCTTTGTGACTCACAACAGAAATGTGATTTTGCACCCAAATTTATTTTTGCGCCTAAATGACATTTGTGCTCCTAAAAGTGTTTTCACATTCTTGCTTATGATGCCCTAAGGATGATTTCCCACCTACATGTGAGTTTGGTCACAAATGTAATACTACAATGTTACTTACTTTGCACTACACACAATGTTGCAGTTAAAAGTGATTTTGCAGTTAAAGGTGATTTGCTACCTAAATTTGATTTATGGCTTTAAAAGTTTCCCACATTAATGCAGATGTTGCATCAAATATTGTTTTAGCACATCATGGTGTTGTCAACCAGATGAAACGTTATACGGATGCTCACCTGTTACTACAAACGTGACATCTTACTTTTGCTTTTTCTCACTCTACTGATTGATTTCATACCTGAGTAGGAGGTTTGCTCAGTTAGCTGCTGACAAATGTGATGATCCGAAGATCAAGGCAGAATCAGCCTTCAATCCTTCCATCAGATGTCAAAATAAGGAGTACTAAAAAATAGGTAATAGTAATATGTGTGCTTTACATTGTTTAGAAATGACTATAGTGTACAAACAAGGTCAAGAAACTCTGTGAATTCAATAAGGCTGGAAGTTTCTAGCCAACTACTTAAAAGTGAAAGAGAAGAACCCCCCCAATAGTTGCGATAAAAAATAAGTCAGGGAATTTAGAGGCTGAAACTAAACGAATTGCCCTCGCTGAACACTATAAAGACCTTTATGACCCTGACCGACATCCAAACATCACAGATTGTGACAGTTATCTAAGAGAGTCTAAAATAAATTCCCTGTGATCAACGAGAAGGAACAAACCCTCTTAAGCAAAACTGATAGACACACAAGAAATAGATAAGGCTATTGAAACACTTAAAATGAGGAAGGCACCAGGACATGATGCCTTCTTGGCTGCTTCTATAAAACCTTCACATCCCAAGTAAACCCTCAATTAAAAAACCTCTTCGACTAATTCTCTTCCACAGGCAAAACAGCTCCTAATTTTGTAGAAGCCATATTATCAGTCATACCCAAAGGAATTAAGGACATATTAGAAACGAAAAACTATAGGCACATCTCCCTACTCAATAAAGATAGCAAAATCTATGAAAATCTTAGCGTCAAGACTAGAAAAGCTACTTCCATCCTTAAAACATTCCTCCCAAACAGGCTTCGTCAAGGGCAGACTAGCCTCAAACAATATCAGACTCTTCACACATGTTCTAGCAAAAGCCCCCTTACAACAACATCCATGTCCATGACCTAAGATGATGAAAAGACCTTTGACAAAGTTTCTTGGCCCTTTCTTAGATCTGTGTTTCGTAACTTCAACTTTCGAGCGTATGGTGTTTGTCCTATACGATAATCCCTCAGCTAGAGTGAAGGTAAACGGCTCACTTTTGGATACATTTTAACTTCCTCAAGGTACAACGCAGGGCTGTCCCTTGTCCCCTCTACTCTTTTTACCTGCCATTGAGCCTTTACTAGCTGAAATTCTACATAATAATACCATCAAGGGCATCCCCTTTAATTCCAAACCGCAAAGGGTGTCAGCCTATGCTGAAGATATCCTTACCTTTTCCGAAGATGCGAATGATGCCATACCTGAAATCCTAAACGTAATTCACAAATATGCCGTAAGCCTCAGGGTACACAAGAAAAAACTGGTGTATTTCCTATTAATCTGCTCTGTACTCCGGCAATACCAATCTTAAATGGCAAAAACAACATTTAAAATACCTTGGCCTTCAGTTTCTAAGATCCTTATCTGTTTCCTGCTCCTTAACTGAAGACAAAACGGTCTGTTAAAAAATACAAGATCTTGTTGAATCTTGAGCTCCCAAACACATTACATGGTGGGATAGGCTGGAATGCACGAAAATGCTAATCACGCCCCCAAGTTAACTTAGTCAGAAGCATGTTTCCACTGCTCATTTCCCCTACTTTCATTAAAACACTAAACAAGAATATCATACAATTCATCTGGAGCAATAAGAAACCCAGAATTTTATCAAAGGTAACTATGATAAATAAAGAGAATGGTGGAGTAGGACTCCCTAACTTCAGTAAGCTTCAAGCAGCCTATCTTATCAAACAATACATTCATTGGTTTCAATCCAACCCGAAATTCCCTCCTCCAATGTGGGTCGATCTGGAGATGGACCTTTTCTTTCCTTTTACCCCAATAGCCACTATATCCATGAAGCACTTTAAGCCTCTTCACTCTTTCAGTATTATTAATAACACCATAAACGCAGTTTTACAACTAGACAATGATTCCCTAGTTAAATTAAAATACTCCACTTTAGCCTCCCGATGGTACAACACTCTAAGAAGAATTGAGGGCAAAGTGCTAAATTGGCAAACATGGACCCCTCACAACATACTTTATTTTAAAGACCTGATAAACAGAGATAATCCAAACTCATTTACTTCTCTACAACAAAACTCTAACATCCCCAATACTAAAACTCAAATTGGAAATCAATTGTAATCAAACCCTTGCGAATCATCAGCAGCCAAGTATCATAGACAAACTAAGGGCCTAATTATGACTTTGGCAGTCTTCCAGGCAGACTGCCACTGTGGCGGTCCGAGGAAGAATGCCAAGCCCCACGGCATCATGCCCGCCAAATTACAATGTTGTAGCTGGGCTGGCGGGGCTGTGGCGGCAGTCCCACGGCGGGGGCATGCTTCGGCTGAGGATTACAGCAGCAGTTATGCCGCCGCAGTGAGACCGCTGCCACATCGGGTGCACTGTGTGGCATGCACCATGTTGTGCATGCCTCACAGTGCACGCATGAAGGTGCAGTTCTAGGGGGGCACTACATGTGCCCCCGTACACGCATCCCCATGGGCAGATTAACCCTGTGGGCCCTGTTTGGGCCCCCTTCCCTGCCATTTTGCCACCCTTTTAATGGTGGGGTCCCTGCCATGAAATGGGCGGTGGAAAGGCAGATCATAATCTGCTCAGCCGGCATTGGCACCACCACCATTTCCAGCCCCTCTCACCACTGCTGCCACCACAGGATCTTGGATGCTGACAGAGGCAGCGGTCTTGTGGCAGTCCCACCACCACCATCGTAATTGGGTGGGAGGCCGACACGATGGCGACGGTCGGACCTCCATCAACGGGTAAAGCAGTCCCAAGACCACCGTACTTGTAATTAGGCCCTGAATTTGATATCTTCACAAGATCACCAAGCAGCTAAACTGCACAAACTTCTACTGGAAAACTCTCCCAGCAATAAACATACAATCAAAAGGAAATGGTCTTCCTCCTGCCTCGACACATTGCATGTCCCTCCGTATGAACACTGCTTGACCCAGATATAGGAATATGTTACCAAACTAAAGATATTACCCATCATAACTCAATGCAAATACTGGCTGATACACAGAACCTTTTGGACACCCAGCAAACTTTACAGACTGGGTTTAACAGAATCGGACAAATGTTGGAATTGTTCTGCTGAAACAGGCAACCTCTAACATATGCTTTTCTCTTGTCCCCTGCTTAAACACTTTTAGGAAGACATTAACACACTATAGAACACACATTTTACCACCCACCAGGCGACAACCTCACCTTCATCGAGCAATTCATGGATATCGTGACCACACATACTGGTCAACAAAATTCCCAAATATTCCTTGGTGATTTCAATCTCCATTGGAACGACCCTAAGGACCCGGCAGTAAATAGCCTCAAAACATTCCTTTCGGACCTTGACCTCACCCAAATCTGCAATAGCCCCACACATGTCAAAGGCTCAACCCTTGACTTGGTGATTGCCAACTCAGAGGCCATTCAGCTTAACACAATCCTCCCCTGTGATTGGTCTGATCACTATTCCATCACCTTCTCCATCAAGGTATCAGTTAAACTACGCTCAGCACAACCTACAAGACCTAAAGTATGGAAGAGAAACCTAAAAAGCTCCCTCACAGACTTATCCACATCCGCCAATGTCAGCCTCCTGCTTCCCCCGGAAGACCTAACTGATGTTCAAGCTTTGACACAACACTACTTTAACTCCATGACCATGATTTTAGATACAACCGCGCCTCTACAACTGAAGAGGCTCTCCACAAAAGACTCTAAACCTTGGTATGACGGTAGACTCAACAAGGACAGACGAGCCCTAAGATTAGTTGAACGGAGATGGAGGTCATCACCATCCACGGACCACCTTAAACTGCTCAGATCCTCCAGAAACTCATACTATAGAAAGATCAGACACTCAAAAGCAAACTTTTTCAAAAATCAGCTAGATCTAGCCAAGAACCGACTTAAGAAACTATTTGAACTAGTCAAAACTCAATCTCTTGGCGTAGCTCACCCTCCCCAAGATGGTCAATGTTCTCCACCCAGCTGCGAAGAATTTTCTTCCTTCTTCACGAGAAAGACGGAACTCCTGAAAACGGACCTACTTAAGGTCTCATTAGCTCAGATTGACACTCAGAAGGGCACGCCATCTCACACTCTAGCAACCCCAAGCACCTGCACAGCTAAGCTCGCACTCAAAAACAACGCCTCCTGGGCCTCCTTCACAACCTACAGCGAAGAAACAATCCTAAAAGCACTCACGTCCTTGAACCCCTCCAACCACTTCTCTGATCCCCTCCCTGCTAACTGCCTCAAAGATCTCATACCGGTGCTATTGCCACTTTGGACAAAGATCATCAATGCTTCCTTAGTCCAAGGAGTTATTCCTGATATTCTCAAATCGGGACAAGTTTCCCCATCTTGAAAAAAACGACGGCGGACCCCGCGGACCTAAAAACTACCGACCAATTTCCAACATCCGAACTTTGGCGAAACTCCTAGAAAAATGTGAAATGTGTTCTCAGCCAGTTAGACAACCACATCACCAACTTCCACCTGCTCAATAAATTTCAATCTGGCTTCCGGGCAGGGCATAGTATGGAGTCGGCCATGACCCACATAGTAGATGACGCACTAAAAATCCTAGATCAGAACGAAGCCTGCCTACTTATCCTACTTGACTTATCTTCGGCATTTGACACCGTCAAACATGATAATCTTCTAGACCTCTTGCAACACAGAATGGGCCTATCAGGGTCAGTTCTAAATTGGTTTACCTCTTTCCTCCGAAATATATCCCATAGGTTCAAGGTCAACCAATCCCTGTCCAGGACCGTCCCAGTCACATTAGGAGTCCCACAGGGCTCCTCCCTCTCACCTACACTGTTCAACTTATTCATGGAGCCACTCACTGAGATCCTCAACTCATCAAATAGTCACTTTCACATGTACGCTGACGACACACAACTATATTTAAAGATAAACTCTCCGGACGACATCAAAGCTCTCAATCTAACTCTACAAAAAACTCAGTCTTGGTTGACTGAAAACCACCTCAAACTAAACTCCCTCAAAACCGAATTCCTACTAATCCCCCCCCCTAACCAAACAGCCATCATACAAGAATGGCTTAAACAACTTACAGCGCTCAACTGCCAACCTCTTATAATCGATTCAGCAAAATCACTGGGAGTAACTTTGGACAATAACCTAAACATGCAAAAACATATCAGTGCCGCAGCAAAAGGAGCAAACTTTCAGATGCACACCCTGAGAAAATTAAAACCCTTCCTCCCAGCAAATGACTTCAAACTGGCAGTCCAAGCACTAGTAATTCCCAGACTAGAATATGGTAGTGCAACTCTCTGTGGACTCCCTAAATCGACAACTGCCCCGCTAAGAGCATCACTCAACTCAGCGGCCAGGCTCATCACAGGTTCCAAAAGACATTACCACATTTCCCCCGACTTCAAAGCGCTCAACTGGCTACCCTTCGAAGCAAGAATTCAACTAAAAATCGCTTGCATGACGCACAAAGCCCTACATCACAACACCCCGAGGTACCTGGCCCAGGAACTGGAGCTCTCGTGTGGAAACAGATCCTCCAGGAGCGCCAACAACCTTCTTTTGAAGCCTCAAAGATTTGCCAAGAAGAAAACATATAATCGTGCCTTCTCTGGAATTGCTCCAAGGATTTGGAATGCACTACCCCCAGAAACCAGACTCAACCCATCAACTGCCTCCCTTCAAAAAAGAAGTTAAATCTCTTCTCATGACAAAATTCACTTGAACATTATTTCGGACTCGTAGAACAACCAGCTGTAACATAAGTCTTTATCTCGTAATACTATGTTTCTTTTGTACATTGTTTCTTTTGTTTAACTACCTTACTTGTAAAGCGCTCTGATACCCGCAAGGGTCATGTTCGCGCTATATAAAACCTTCAAAATAAATAAATAAAATAAATAAATCAATGGTATTTTCCACTGCAATATAACTCTAAACCAAATCCTTATTTGCTTTGGCCCCCGTGTTCTCACCCCCCTTCGGGTTTTCACCCTTCCTTTCCCCCGCCATCTTGCTCTTTACTTCTGTACTCTACTCGTTCTCTCCTATCCTCTCATCCTCCCACAGCTGAACCTACAACCACCCATCTTGCTTGAGATACTTTTTTTTACTCCCTATGTAATCTTTGCTGTTCCATTTTGCAAAACATAACTTGTCTCATGCTGTGCTCTTTCTCTGTTTTGTATCATTGAAAAATACTCAATAAAGTGTTAAATAAAATGAAATGACTAAAGTTCAGCATTAAACATAATATAAAACATAACGTATTATTATTATTAAGGGCCTGATTATGGGTTTGGTGGTCCGAACGCTGTGGCCGCCAGTAGACCACAGCTCTGGCGGTCTTCAGTCCACCACATTATGAGTTTTCTATGGTGCCGGCGGTGTGTCTACGGAGATCTTGCGGCAGTGGTGATTATTTTTCCATATGTATCAATGCCTGTGTGAACATTTCAACTGCATATGTGTCGAATGCACACAAATGCATGATACATGTGAAAAAATACCATCTATCCTTTGCCAGAGTCTGGCCCATATGTGGGCAGTCCAGGCAATGGGTTTATGGCACAAAAATTGCTCACCTGTATATCGCTGCAAACAGGTTCGTAATCCTCGGGGTGAAGATGCTGCTGTTAAGGGGGGACCTGAAGAGAGTGATCCACGTCAAGCTCTGATGGGAAGAACAGTAAAGGGGTGAGTGCGCACCCCAAATCCTTCATTTCTGCCAACTTGAAGCTGGCGGTCCCATCGCCACGGTCAGCCAGTCAGAAAGCCAATTCGTAATACGGACGTCGGTTAAACTCCTTTGTACTGCCCTATGGCAGCTGCTTTTCCACAACCGCAACCCAGGTGGTCGGCGATGTGCTGGCAGTGTTGGCGATTCAGCCACGGTCTTTGCAATAGCAATTTGCCCAGCTCGTAATATGGTGGTTGGACCGCTGAGCTTGCGGCAGTCGGACCACGATCGCGGGTACGGCGGCTCATGGACCGCCAAACTCGAAATAAGGCCCTAAATGTGATATCACACTTCTGCTGCCTTTAACAACCCCAAATGTGCACCTAGCTATGTTTGTGATTGTGCACCTCAATTTGCTGTCAACCAAATGTGATGTTATGGTGATGCCCAACTTTTAGACCTAATGTAATATCTAACTACTCTTTTCTTTCTGTACTGAGTGATTTGGAGGCTAAATATGACCACATTACTGCCATCTTTGCACAAAGGGTGACATTGCAAACAGATGTGGTTGTGCACATATATCTGATTTTGTTTACAGCATTTTTGCAACTGTCTACACACACACCTGCAGAAGTTGCACCTGCGTGTAATTTTTCACTTAAATGTGGTTTTGCATTGAAATGTTATTTAAAAGTGATTTGGACCAAATTTATGATTTTTCACTCCCAAAACTGTTTTGACACTCCTCTTCATATTGCATTAAGAGGGGTTTCACCTCAATATGTTTCCCTTCTAAATGTGATTGTGCTCCTAAAAGGGTGTGCACACTCCCAATGATGTTGCACCTCAATTTGAATTGGTGCCTAAACTTGGTATCACAATCCTGCTTACTTTTGAACAAGGAAGATCATACATTTAAAAATTATTTTGCATTTAAAAAGAATTTTTGAAAGTAAATGCGATCTTTCACCTAAACGTGATTTATATTACTAAACTATTTCCATACCCAAGCTGATGATGCACCAGTGGTGTAAGGCATCTCATTGTGCTGTGATGTATGGCCATGCTATGCACACCTTTTACACCGATTGTGACAACTTATTTCTCTGTTTTTCTCTTTCCCCAGTGATACCCCATGGCTGCTTATTGTGTTCTACCATGATGAACCTGCTTCTCAAGATCAACAGTCTACACAATTTTCATGTGATCTTACTATGGCTACAAAACGAAACGAAAAGAAAAGACAGCTTGATAGCAACTGTTTTTCTTACAGGTTGAAGAGTAGTAATTACGGACAGTTTATCAGGACATCAATATGGTGAAGTACCATTAAGGAAGTGCTTGTTTAAATCGGAGAACACACTTAAGATTAGGACCGCTCAAGGGCTAAACACAGTGATAAGATGGCCGCCTTAAAGTTCGGGAGTTTAAGCGTGATGATAAAGGGGGAGGATTTGGTCCGTTTTCGGCTGGGAGCAAACAACAAGAAGAGGGTCGGATTATCGTTTACACGCGGACCTTTATCTACAGGGTTTGTAACTGTTGAAGTTGAGAGCCTGACTTAACGTGCTACGGTTCGTCCTCGTGGACGTTTCTGTTGTGGGATCTAACGCGGTTAATGAAAACATCTCTGAATATGTGTTGGTCTGTCTTTGCTGCAGGTCCAGTATTGCTGATAAAACACTCCGAACACATTGTGAGTACTTAAGATATGATGGTGTGGGGTGCGCACAAGGTTAACGTGTGGGCGAGTACAAATGGTGGTTTTGATATTGGTGATACTTGTACTTTTTAGATCCCACTGAGTGAGTTGGTTTCCATAAGGATTGCACTTGTGAAACTCCATTTGTGGCAGTTGTCGGGTTGGCATTCTTCCCGTCGCGCGAGGTTGCTACCGAGCGCATGGGGAGAATGCCAAGACTTGAACATTCGGTGGGGAACTGCTGGGCACTGACAGAGTCTTCGGCTTGACTAGCCTTGCATCTGCCACTCTCCCTCTTATGGGAATTAAGAACTTTGACTTCACAGTGTGTCGGAGTCATTACTTACGTTACCTTGCGCGTTCTTCCGGCGTTGGTTCCTGGTGCTGCCTTCCCACGGCTGAATCTTCCTTCATCAGCGCTCTGGCTGTGAGTGACCGTCGGCAGCTGATCTTCTGTGTTTGACCGCTGTATCGGTTGTTGCGTTGAGGAATTTGCCTGTGCCTGCTTTCTGACTGATCCTCCCACCAGCACTGAAGCCGCGCATGCGTGCTCACTTCTACCATACTCCTGAGGAAAGCAGACTGCACGTCGTACTAGGACGCCTGCAGCTCAGCGAATTTCTCCGTCGGGCGTGTCATGGTGACACGCACACCCTCTGTGAGAAATTCATTTCCAAGGAGAGTTGGCTGCGCGTCGCATTATGCGGGTGCAGTCAAACTGGTTATTACCTCGCGTGTCACGGTGATACGCCCACCCCAGGGAGAATTAATTGCTGGCATTAGCTGGCTGTACGCTGCACTTTCCTTTCAACAATTCCGTGGCACAGCTATTATTTGGTTTTATTCAGAATTCTGTTGGGCGTATTGATCATTCAGTGACACGCACACTTTTTGGTTCAAATCCTTTTGGAATTTGGTGAGCGACGGTGATACGCACACCTTATTATTGCTACCAGCCTATACCTGGAATTTCGAAGCCAGGGACAAACACCCTAGAAAGTACAAATCTTTTGAGGAATCAGGCGTGTCACTGTGATACGCACACCTTAGCCTTTCCGCCTGCCTATTCTGGGCGTTTCTACACCAATCTACTGGGTGTACATAAACCCGTATTATTTATACTTAAGTATTTTCCTGTGTTCAGTCTTCTTTGGCATTTTTACACTGTGTTCGGGTTCAGCTATGTGTGCCCAAATGTTTTCGCTGACCCCTTCCTTGCCATTCGTACCTGGTCCTGGGGAATCACAAATGAAGTGGCCTGAGTGGAAAGACTATTTTATGAACTATTTATCAGCAATTGAAGAGGAGGGTTCAGAAGAATTTACTTCCTCACGTAAAAGAAAATTTTACTACATAGTCTTGGTCCGGAAGGAATACACATCTACCTCCAAATGGAAAAGAAGGCCAGATCAGCAGAGGAAGGGTATGTTTTTGTGAATGCACTGGAAGACTTGGATCACTATTACTTACCCACTGTTTGTGTAGCCATCGACAGGTTACATTTTTGCCAGAGTAAGCAAGGGAAGTCTGAGCCAGTTGAAGACTATGTTTCTGCTTTGAAAAAGTTAGTGATTACATGTAAATTTGGTAATTTACATGATGAACTAATTAGAGACCAGGTCATCATGCACACTAATGACACCAATGTTCAGGAAAGACTTTGGGTGAGTGGGGACTCATAACTCAAGGACGTTATAGTGCTGGTTAAAAAGAGTGAACTATCTAAAAGATGTGCTAAGGCAGCTCATTCTTCAGCCACTTCTAGTGAAACTAAGGAGGGTACAGTGGTTTGCAAAGTTTCTAAAGCCAAGGGTTTTAAAAATACAAGCAGTTCTGACACAAAAAAGAAGCCTGCAGTTAATTGGAAAAGCAGACATTTAGTTGCTATATGTGTGGTAGTAGAGAGCACCTTGCCAGTGATAAGAACTGCCTTGTAATTAAAGCGAAATGTTTATTCTGTGGTGTTACGGGCCAATATGCCAAGGTGTGTAGGAGGAAGAATAAAAGTATGCAACGGGTTAAACTAGTGGATAACAAGTCAGACTCTGAATTTTCTGAGGCAGGCCAAGTTGAAGAAGGTGAGGGTGTGCTATGCATTGAGTGTCCTGTTCTAAACATATGCAATGTGACTAGGAACAAATCATTGTGCAATGTGGACATTGGAGGGGTAACAATAAGCATTACTGCAGACTCTGGTTCACCTTTTACTATTGTGAAAAAGGCAGTATGGGATAGTAAATTTGTGAAGGTAGTAAATAAGCAACTAATTGAATCTGATATTCATCCTGTCACCTTCACAGGTGAGAAAATACCAATGTGTGGATATTGTGTATTACCCTTTACATTTAAGAGTAGAATGACTATGGCCAAACTGTACGTGTCTGAGGTGGGACCTGCGGTATTGGGTTGGGTAGATCAAAAAGCATTAGGTATTACTCTAAACCCCAATACTGTGGAGCAGGTGCTTGGCGTAAAGGGCACTGAGTTGGATTTGAAGAATGTGCTCAAAAAACAATATCTGGAAGTGTTTTTGGGAAGGATAGGGACGCTAAAAAACTGTGTCCATAGGATTGTCTCAAAGAAGAATGCTGTACCTGTGTCACATAAAGTAAGGATTATCCCTTTCAGTGTTAGGGATGACGTCACTAAAGAGTTGAAGGACTTAGAGAGTAAAGGTATCGTAGAGGCCGTGGAGTGTGCTGAGTGGATGGCTCCACAGGTGGTGGCCAGGAAAAACAACGGCAAACTGAGGTTATGCATAGATTTGAGAGACCTAAACAAAGATATTGTTGTGGACAAATCCCCCCTTCCTAAAATAAATGAAAATGCTGGCTTTAACTAAAGGGGTTAAGTGGTTCTCCACAATTGACCTGGCATCAGCATACCACTAGGTGACTCTTCATCCTGACAACAGGGATCTTACTGCATTCATAACGCCCGTGGGATGTTTTAGGTTTATCTGCATGCCATTCGGACTAGCCATGGCTGCTGCAGTCTTTCAAAGACTCATGCATAGACTTTTCAAGGATCTTCCTGGCGTAGCCTACTTCCAGGATGATTTGTTGATTATGGGCAAGAGCAATGAGGAACATGAGAGCAGACTTCATGATGTGTTAGATAAATTGAAAGCCTGTGGTTTAGCTGCTGAAATTAACAAGTGTGAGTTTGGAAAAAGATCGGTAACTTACTTAGGACATGAATTAGTTGGTAGTGGCATCACCCCTAAAAAAGAAATCCTAGAATCCATTAAGAATGCCCCAGCTCCTACGTGTAAGGATGAGGTTAGGTCATTTTTGGGCTTGGCCGAATTTTATGCTAAGTTTGTTGAGGGATTTGCAGAAAAAACGTACCAACTGAGACAGCTCTTATGTACGAGGCAAGAGTTTGAATGGAGCGAGGAGTGCCAAAGGCAATTTAAACTGATTAAACTTGGCATATGTGGTGCTTTACCTCTGCAAGGATTTGACCATAGAGCTAAGACGTTGATTACCATGGACGCCAGCGGTAAGGGACTTGGTGCGGTCCTCTCCCAGATTTCAAGTGATGGAGTGGAGGGCATCATTTCTTTTGCTTCCAGGTCCCTAACCCCTCCTGAGGAAAAATATTCCTTGATAGAACGGGAGATGTTAGCACGTGTATGGGCCACATCTAAGTTCAGACAGTTTGTGTGGGGAAAGGAGTTCATGAAACGTACAGACCATAGGCCACTAGTGACGGTGTTAACAGCTGAAGGCTCTAGCATCGCTACTCCCCGCATTGCTAGAATGTCACTCCGCTTACTGGATTACGCGTACAATGTTGAGTACATCCCTGGAAAGAAAAATAGGGTGGCTGACTATCTCAGCAGGTCACTCTTGCAAAGTGATGGTAAGGATGTATGTGAATGGGAGGACTACAGTGTAGCAAGTGTTGAGCATGATATGGGGAACATTTCAGTGGCAGATTGTGAAACTGGTTACAGGGAAGACAGTACTTTGAGTAAGGTTAAGGATTACACGGTGCAAGGTTGGCTTGACAAGAAGACTATTGAGAATGAATGCAAGAATTTTTGGGAGCTTAGAGAATAAATATCTGTCTCTGGTTCCGGATTCCTTCTAAGGAATAACAGGATAATTCCACCACAGTGCCTATGGGAGAGAATACTAGAACTGACACATGAGGGACATCAAGGCATTGTTAAGTCTAAGCATAGACTTAAGAGTTCGTATTGGTGACCCGGGATGGACATGGCCATGGAAAAATTTGTCAGAACGTGAGAACATTGCAGCAATTTGGATAAATCCCTGGTTATGTTAAGACCACCCTTGGGTAACAGAACTTTACCTTCGGGCCCGTGGGAGGATTTGGCCATTGACATCTTGGGTCCTGTGTTAGATGGTACGGGGGTACCAGAATACATCTTGGTGTTGTTTGACATGTATTCTAAATGGCCTGATTTGAAGATCTGTGAATCTTCTGACACTACTAATATTGTTGAATTTCCTTAAACTGCATTCTTGAGAGAGGGCATCCCCAAAACTCTCTGGAGCGGTAATGGGCCACAATTTGTGGTGGAAAAATTTACATGTTTCCTGAAAAGAAATGCCATTAAAGGAAGGAAGACCCCTGTTTATCACCCTGCTTGTAATGGTGCAGTTGAGAGGTTTAACAGGGTTATTATGGGCAGTATCCAAGCAGCCATTTGCGCTGGTAAGAAGTGGGAGCAAGAACTCAATAAATTGGTATGGGCATATCGCATCACTCCTACTGTTACAGGGTACAGCCCTTTCAAGATTCTGAGGGGCATGGATGTCTCAAGAATTGCAATGCAAATTGTAGGAAAGTAGGATCTGCTTCTTATGGTTACCCCCACTTTTTGCTTCATGTTATACTGTTTTTGACGAGTCTGACTGGGATCCTGCTAATAGGGACCCCAGTCTATGTGCTTTCTCCCCAAACCTGTTATGTTATGTACTTAGGTATACTCCAGATTGGATACTGGGGTACCCTTGTCAGTCCCTAGTATATGGTACCCATGTACCCAGGGCATAGGTACCCCAGAGGCCTCCCATGGGCTGAAGCATGTATTATGCACCCATGAGAGGCCATGCAAAATGGAACCTACAGGCCTGCCATTGCAGCCTGTGTAAGTTGGTACATGCACCACTTACTTAAGATATAGGTTTGCTATATCTAAGGGTCACTACACTTAAAACCTATGTCACCCCTATAGCAGGCCTTGACAATCCTGAAGGCAGGGTGCTTGGTTCTAAGTGAGAGGTTGCCACTGCATGAGCAGAACACCCCTGCAACCTACGGAGTCCATTCTCTCGGGTTGTTAGTGCTACAGCCATTTTCGACATATAGAGTGGCATTATGCGACCGCGTGATGACCATCTCTAAAACGGCTGAAAGTGACCCTATCGTGTTTGGTGTCAAACATTGTGGAATCATACCCCCATACCAGTAACCAGTGTGGGAGGTATGATTCCACCCCTCAGAAACGAGCTTTGTGAGGTCCCTGGTATTCCCGGTACCAGCCTTCTAGTACGGGGCAGCCCAAAATGGTTGCTGCCGATCAGAGACACATTTCTGCCCTCCTGCTGCTGAGCCAAGCTCAAGCAGGGGAAGGCAGAACAATAGGCATCCTGTCACAGGGAAGTGTGACCACCTCCCAGACAGGATTTAGTGTATTAGGCCTGGGTGGGTGCGCTTGCCAGTGACCGAAAGGTGTCCCTGTGCATAGTCCAGTTCAAACCAGTCCTGGGAGCTGTTGGGTCCTGCTCTGGCATGAAACTGGACAAAGGACATGGGAGTAACCTCCCCACTGTCCAGACCCTCCCCTGGCAGGGTACCCTGAATCTGTCCAACCCTCTCCTGTGGGTACAAAAGGGCTTACCTGGCTGTAGGACCCTAGATTCGACGTGGACAAGAGTCTGAACCAGAAACCACTGAACTTCGACCATCTGGACACTCTGGACTTTGCTGGACTTCGTTTGGGCCCGACTTTGTCTCCCTCTCAGTCTGAAACATCGTCTGTGCCCGTGCACCATACAGATCCGTGTAGGACCTTTGGAGCATCAAGGACAACTGAAGATATCTCGCTTGGTGTGAAGGAGTCACTCCCCTGCAACTGCAGGCACCACATCTCAACTGACCGGTCTGCTGCTCCTGAGCTCCTATGGACTCTGAAGGCTGCAGCAACACAAGAGGTGGGTTTCCAAGTCCCTCGAGGTCTGAGCTGCCCTCTTACCAAGTTTGAGGTCAGAATCCCTTGTGGGGGCTGCAATACCCGTACCCCTGTGCACCGTGTACTTTTTTAAGTGCATATGCTTGTTGGCGTTCCCAAAACAAGTGCACTGGGCTCCGAGTAGCCCCAACCTCTGGCACCATTTCCTACAAAGAACTCTGGCCTCCTCGCACCGAGTGCTCCATGGGCTGCTGCTTTGTGAAACTGCTCGAGGTCCCCTCGTGACTCCTGTGCCTCCGGCCTGTGAGTCCTCTTGAGGGTCAACACTGCTTTTCGTGGGCTCCCCTGGTTGCTCCAGGTTTGCTCTGACTCTCCTGTTTTGGTGAGTTTCCTGGACCTTGCTGGTCCGAACCGTAACCTTTCTTGACCATCTTCGTGGGTTGCCGCTGCCAAGGCTTGATGGTGCTCCAGCTGGACACCGACCCCTCAGCATTCGACATCCTTCCGGGGGCAGCTCGTATCCGGGTCCTGGTCATACTCGACGTCTCCTGGTCCCGGTGGCTGCAGAGTCAAGAACCCCCTCAACACACCTGAAGCACCCGACATCGGTGGGCATTCGTCTACCGAGCCCCTGGTCACTCCTGAGTGACGCAGACTCTGTCCCCTTTGCTTTCAGGTACTCTTCATCAAGAATCCACCTTTGGATTCCGACGGACACTTTTCTTCTTCCCAGCAGTGGCTCTTCTTCGAAGTCCTCCATTGAGTTCCACGGCGGTTTCCAACACCACTTCAGCCCTATGCACCCGGCTTCCCTGGGATAGGCAACTCTGGTACTACGGTATCCACGGGCGAGGTGGCTCTCCAACCTCCTAAGTTCCACTGGGTTTCTTCGAAGTCCACTCAGAAGGGTCCTTAAACTTTAAAACTGCAACCGCGACTCTCCCATAAAATTGTACGTAGCACGCGGTCGTGTTCCCACACTGCACCCGTCCTCCGTGGGGTCCCTACTCACTCACCCTGGGTGATTCCTTGGGGTCCGAGTGATTCTACATCCTCTAGACACTGTCTTGACTTGAGTCGTGGTTCTTATACCACTATTTTAGTATATGGTTTGGTCTCCTCATGGAGTCCACTGTGTATTAGTGCTATTTACTATTGTTTCTGTGCTACAGTACTGTGTGCTTTATGAGTATCTTCTTGTAGAAGATACTGGGTTGTACTTTTAGTGTGTTATATTAATAAATACATATTTTTATAACTACTGTGTGGTTCTCCTTTCATTTAAGCAATACTGTAAGATAAGACTATGCCTGAAGGCTGCTTTCCACAGCTACCACTTGGATAGCTTTCTAAGGTTATCTTTGATCTCTTAAATTACCAAAAGGGTTGTTTGGACTGGTACAGGGTGCCCACTTTAATTAGTGGACAGCATATACCAGGCCAACTTCTCACACAAATGGTCCCCAGGTATTGTCAAAACCAATTTAGAAAAAGCCCACAACATGTACAGGGAATATTTTGACAAAAAGAGGAGCACCAAAGTAGTAACCTTGGTTGAAGGAGAGTGGGTGTGTGTCAAGTCTAGTAGATTGGTGAGGAAAGGGAGCAGCCATTATTCTGAACCTATGAGAGTAAGGAAAGTCTTTGCGTGTTCTGCTGAATTAGATGATTGCAAAAACAACAATTGATGGACAGAATGCAGAACAATGTCATACATTCACCCCAGTACAGAGATCTGGGCCTAAATCCATCGTTTTTTTCTCACCATGCCATTCCAGTTTGAACCCAGCCATATGCAAATCAGTCTTGACCCTGTGCCCCATGGGAACAGTCCAGCCCGAACTGCCAGGCCAGGTCCTCCCTGGACTGGAAACAAGCATCCTAGGACCGGTTCGGGGTTTCACCCCTCTTCAGCCAGGATAGCTTGATTCCAGTGGCATGGAGAGCACGGGACCCACGTCTGGGCATACCCGTCCCACTCGGGGTGACAAATGCAAAAACAACAATTGATGGACAGAATGCAGAACAATGTCATACATTCACCCCAGTACAGAGATCTGGGCCTAAATCCATCGTTTTTTTGCTCACCATGCCATTCCAGTTTGAACCCAGCCATATGCAAATCAGTCTTGACCCTGTGCCCCATGGGAACAGTCCAGCCCGAACTGCCAGGCCAGGTCCTCCCTGGACTGGAAACAAGCATCCTAGGACCGGTTTCGGGGTTTCACCCCTCTTCAGCCAGGATAGCTTGATTCCAGTGGCATGGAGAGCACGGGACCCACGTCTGGGCATACCCGTCCCACTCGGGGTGACAAATGCAAAAACAACAATTGATGGACAGAATGCAGAACAATGTCATACATTCACCCCAGTACAGAGATCTGGGCCTAAATCCATCGTTTTTTGCTCACCATGCCATTCCAGTTTGAACCCAGCCATATGCAAATCAGTCTTGACCCTGTGCCCCATGGGAACAGTCCAGCCCGAACTGCCAGGCCAGGTCCTCCCTGGACTGGAAACAAGCATCCTAGGACCGGTTTCGGGGTTTCACCCCTCTTCAGCCAGGATAGCTTGATTCCAGTGGCATGGAGAGCACGGGACCCACGTCTGGGCATACCCGTCCCACTCGGGGTGACAAATGCAAAAACAACAATTGATGGACAGAATGCAGAACAATGTCATACATTCACCCCAGTACAGAGATCTGGGCCTAAATCCATCGTTTTTGCTCACCATGCCATTCCAGTTTGAACCCAGCCATATGCAAATCAGTCTTGACCCTGTGCCCCATGGGAACAGTCCAGCCCGAACTGCCAGGCCAGGTCCTCCCTGGACTGGAAACAAGCATCCTAGGACCGGTTTCGGGGTTTCACCCCTCTTCAGCCAGGATAGCTTGATTCCAGTGGCATGGAGAGCACGGGACCCACGTCTGGGCATACCCCGTCCCACTCGGGGTGACAAATGCAAAAACAACAATTGATGGACAGAATGCAGAACAATGTCATACATTCACCCCAGTACAGAGATCTGGGCCTAAATCCATCGTTTTTTTGCTCACCATGCCATTCCAGTTTGAACCCAGCCATATGCAAATCAGTCTTGACCCTGTGCCCCATGGGAACAGTCCAGCCCGAACTGCCAGGCCAGGTCCTCCCTGGACTGGAAACAAGCATCCTAGGACCGGTTTCGGGGTTTCACCCCTCTTCAGCCAGGATAGCTTGATTCCAGTGGCATGGAGAGCACGGGACCCACGTCTGGGCATACCCGTCCCACTCGGGGTGACAAATGCAAAACAACAATTGATGGACAGAATGCAGAACAATGTCATACATTCACCCCAATACAGAGATCTGGGCCTAAATCCATCGTTTTTTGCTCACCATGCCATTCCAGTTTGAACCCAGCCATATGCAAATCAGTCTTGACCCTGTGCCCCATGGGAACAGTCCAGCCCGAACTGCCAGGCCAGGTCCTCCCTGGACTGGAAACAAGCATCCTAGGACCGGTTTTGGGGTTTCACCCCTCTTCAGCCAGGATAGCTTGATTCCAGTGGCATGGAGAGCACGGTACCCACGTCTGGGCATACCCGTCCCACACGGGGTGACAAATGCAAAAACAACAATTGATGGACAGAATGCAGAACAATGTCATACATTGACCCCAGTACAGAGATCTGGGCCTAAATCCATCGTTTTTTGCTCACCATGCCATTCCAGTTTGAACCCAGCCATATGCAAATCAGTCTTGACCCTGTGCCCCATGGGAACAGTCCAGCCCGAACTGCCAGGCCAGGTCCTCCTGGACTGGAAACAAGCATCCTAGGACCGGTTTCGGGGTTTCACCTCTTCAGCCAGGATAGCTTGATTCCAGTGGCATGGAGAGCACGGGACCCACGTCTGGGCATACCCGTCCCACTCGGGGTGACAAATGCAAAAACAACAATTGATGGACAGAATGCAGAACAATGTCATACATTCACCCCAGTACAGAGATCTGGGCCTAAATCCATCGTTTTTTGCTCACCATGCCATTCCAGTTTGAACCCAGCCATATGCAAATCAGTCTTGACCCTGTGCCCCATGGGAACAGTCCAGCCCGAACTGCCAGGCCAGGTCCTCCCTGGACTGGAAACAAGCATCCTAGGACCGGTTTCGGGGTTTCACCCATCTTCAGCCAGGATAGCTTGATTCCAGTGGCATGGAGAGCACGGGACCCACGTCTGGGCATACTCGTCCCACTCGGGGTGACAAATGCAAAAACAACAATTGATGGACAGAATGCAGAACAATGTCATACATTCACCCCAGTACAGAGATCTGGGCCTAAATCCATCGTTTTTTTGCTCACCATGCCATTCTAGTTTGAACCCAGCCATATGCAAATCAGTCTTGACCCTGTGCCCCATGGGAACAGT
>CAWUFW010023368.1:0-77064 GCA_963921515.1 Calotriton arnoldi
GCCAATTCCGACACATAAATGTTGAATAAGGATGGACTCAGGGACGAACCCTGCGGGACCCCACACGGAAGCACGTATGGAGTTGCTTTAAACTTATCCAGGGTCACCGTCTGTCTTCTATTCTGCAGAAAAGATTAAATTAAAGACAGAGCATGGTCCTTTACCCCTAGTTTTTCCAGACGCTGTAGCAGTGTGTCATGATGGACGGTATCGAAGGCCGCTGACAGATCAAGGAGAATCAGAACAGCCACACCTCCTTTATCCATCACTGCTCTGATCTCCTCAGTGGCCTTGATCAAAGCCGTCTCCGTACTATGCCCTGGGCGGAAGCCAAACTGGGAGGGATCGGGTAGATTGTTTTCTTGAATGAATTGAGTTAACTGGCTATTCATGATTTTTTCCACTGTTTTTGCTGGGAAGGGCAGCCTGGCAATCGGCGGTAGTTACTGGTTACTGATGTGTCCAGATTTGCTTTCTTTATTAGAGGAAGAATGGCTGCATCTTTCCAAATAGCCGGGAAAATGCCAGAGGAGAACATGTTGTTAAATATTTTAGTCAGTGTTGGGCTCACCTCCCTTGCAATGTTCCTCAGAACTGCAGGAGGGCAGGGGTCCAATGCAGAACCCGATTTGATTTCCTGAATTAGTTTTTCCACAAGCATCACTGGATACCTGTGAGAAATTCAGAAAAACATTTGCTCCGGTCTCAGTGCTTATATATATATATCTATATAACTATATATCTATATATCAAACACGAATGCGCACGCAACCCTCTCCGGACTTCTAGGGCATAAATAGCACCCAGATGTGTGGATGGAGGCTGTGTTCACCTCTGCCCCAGACAGTTTATCATTTAATAATCAGCAATCAGAACCATACAATGGGCGTGTGCCTGGCCCCCTGATACCAGGATACCTCAGTAGAATGTCTTCTGCTCCAATAATCGGCAATCATGAATACAATATTCGGGGATGTACGTTCAGTGCTGCTGCTTGAGGGGTGGGAGGAAAGCTTGAGTGTTATGCTGTTGTGTGAGAGGGTGGCCTTGATAAAGTGTGTGGGATATAAGATAATCTTCTTAAAGTGTTATTCTTTGGTGCATTACACAGTGCTACATTTTAACCATGGTTGTAGGGGGTTAAATCCTCTGCTTTGTGCAAACGTAGGATTGCATGTCGCCCGTTTTTTAAAGAGACTACTGGACTATAGTTGTGTGGTATGAATCTTCCATAACAGTGTGGCTCAGAGTCGTTCATAAATTGCTTTTGATAAGAGCTTCTCACTAGTTTTGTATTAACCTCTTCCGTGCGTCGGACGGCCCCCGGCCGTCTGACGTCACGGTGGGCGGAGGACGGCCGGGGGCCGTCCGAATCGCGCACGCGTAGAATTCTGCCGCACAGCGGCGGAATGCGCGCCGCAGCCAAGCGGCTAAAACACATAGAAACACACCTCCCAACTGCTTTCCATGAACCCTTTCTGAAAACCGTGAAGTGCTACTTTTTTCAGTATTCTGCAGGCAGGAGAACCGGTTTGGAGTAGCTTCCTTTGTCAAGTGCCTCTCTACCTGTTCTTCAGACACAGCCTTGGTGTGAGGTGATGCTCCTCACGGCGGGGTAGTCTCCCGCCTTGAGCACCCACACCAGAGGCACAAAGAGGTGTGAACTATCTGCACTTGGCTATGAACAGCCACAAAGACAGTGATCAGAAAATTGCCAAAAGGATGGTTTCACCTAAAAGACCCTTCACACTGTGAACAACAGAGACTCCAGCCCCCTTCACTCCCACTGTCCACCAAGTGACAGTGCTACAGGAAGTCTAGTCAGGAGCTACTCTTAGCAAAATTACCTAATCGAATTTCTGTAGGAGCCCTTTCTCCTCACTTCACTGTTTAGCTCTCCTCCCTCTTGCAGCTCTTGTGATACACTTCCACTGTCTAGGAAAACAACATCACCTCCATCTTGTGCACAGGAATAGGCTGGGGATTTTCGAAATGGAATCCACAGGCCTCCATCACTCTGCTTCGCCTATACGAACAATGCATATACTACAATGGGTACATACACTAACACGCACAACATACACTTGGATGGAATTAGGTCACAAAACAGGGTATAAATCTGACTACACAGTTGTGAGATGCTCTCAGCCAAATACCTCACTTTTTAATGACAGAATAGTGAGGGATGATCTATAACTGAGACCTTTTCTTTCTGTGCCAACTTTCCTCGTGCTTCGTATAGACCCTGTACCAAGGTTGGGTTACTCCGGACTATGTTTAAAGGGCTGTCCTAGGCTTGGCACACAACAGGCTAGGGCTTTTAATTTTTAAATGATGTGTAAATTCCGAATCTTATGTTTAAGTTGTCTGCCCCAGATATGGAGAACTATGTATAATGTTTTTTTCTACAGCTTACATCCTCCGATTGCTCAGAAAACCATCTTCCACTATACTCCTAAAACTCTGCATGAAAAATTGACCTTTACTTACTTGCACTTGATTCCTCTCCTTTCTATCTTCAGAATGGCCCCCGTTTTACCTCCCATCCTCTGCATGCCTTCTAGTTCTGAATATATCTTCTTCTCAGTCTCATGCCTGTCTGCCTTAATTCTTCTTATTGTAATTCTGCAGTTAGCTTTATTATAGATCACAACCTCTCCCGTTAAAAAACTCTATCCCTATAACCTAACATTACCTAATTCCACCAGCCTATCTATCTCACCAATCATTCACCTGAAACCACATAGCTCCATTAATGATCACACCTAACCTCTATTAATCTCAACGACAATAACCAACAATAACCACTGGATTAACTGCTAATCTTAGGTTCCGGAGTAGCATGCCTCTCGCTGTAAAGCGCTTCAGTGCCTCGTCAGGGGTAGTTAGCGCTACATACATACAATTACAATAAATTATTAAGCAATTTTTTTTGTGATAATAAAATCATCTAGTTTTTGTAAAGAAAGAAGACTGCTCGGACAGTGCATTTATTGTGAAAGCCTGAAGGGGTAACTCAAACTAGATGGTCTATCCTATACAAAAAAGCTTTTACTCTTAATGTTGCTATCCCTTGAACATCAAAGCCTAAAAAGGCGACATCTAGCAATGCAGTGAGTTTGCAGTACCGTCTGACTTGTGTGGCACCAGGGGCAATGGAAATGATAGTTGATCTTGAGTTTCGTAGTTCTCTGAAAATTTGATGACATTCTTCCTTCTCTGAGGAAAAGCACCGCATGCATTATTACAAGAATGTAATTTAGTGGCTAGTGCCTAAGTAAAACTGGCCAGTTACAATATCCGGGGATCCGCTATGGGAGGAAGCTTTGTGTATTCTCTTCAGACAGGTCCTGGAGACAGAAGAAGATGTGGGGAGGAGGCTTTCCTTGTTACTTTCTGTAAGCAACAGCCAACCTCCAAGTGGCATTAATGACGGGTGCACTTAAGGCAATTGTGAACTATGCCTTGTGTGCACATGTCAACCAGGAACCATGCCCGTAATGTTTGCAAACCTTCACATTTATTAATAAATCAATTCAGTGTGCATGGGCCAGGTTTGTCCCAGGCCACTGGACTGACTTTAGAAGTGGAGTCCAGTGGGCATCACTCCTGATTGCAGCTGCGGTACTGCAAAATGTTATAATGTTGCTGTAGAAAAGTGGGTTTCTGTTGCAGTAACTCCCCCACTTTTTTGCCTGACACTTGATACACTTTGGCTTGATGTACCCTGGGTCCTTGCCAATCAGGTTTCCAGGGTTTGCGTTCTTTCCCAAAACTGGACCTCTGTAACCACAATAGGCACATCTCTGGCCACAGGTAAGCCCCTACAGTGTCTAAGTCCATTTTCTAGACATTGTAAGTGCAGTAAAGTCATAAAGAGTGTATGGTCTGGAAGTTGGTCATTACGAACTCCACAGCTCCATAATGGCTTTCCTGAAACCTGGAAGGTTTGGTAGCAAACTTCTCAGCACATTAAACCCACACTGATACAAGTGTGGGTTTTAATGTAAAATACACACAGAGGGCATCTTAAAAATGCCCCCTGAAAAACGACCAGCCCTGGTGTGGTGCCTGAATGGCTATCCACCATTTGCCACCACCAGACAGGTTACTAGATCCCTGGGTAGAGAGTCTCTGCTCTCTAGGTACAGAAACAAAGCCCATCCTGGGCAGAGGTGTCATGCCTCCTCCCCCTGGATGGGCTGGGTCCATGATGGGGAAGCTTCAAAGGCCTGCCGTCTTTGTTAGCTGACCCTGCCTTTTGCTGCCCCCAGCAGCTGGCTCCCACCGGTTCTGACCCTCCAGTTTGGGTGGGAGAATCGGCGGGAAAACCAAGTTAGGAAGAGATGTCTGCCCACCTTTACCAACCCCACCCCTCAGGTGGGGGAGGTGAGGAGAAGCATATATCTCAGTCCCCCCTGCATCTTGAAGATGAGGGGACACAGCCAATCAGAGAGAGACTCATGCTCCCCTCCTACTGGAGGGTGGCATATTAGGGGGTGTACTCACCCATTGGTCACAACCTGCACACCCCTGTAATGCACCTAAATGGAGTATTTAGGGGCGACCCTGAACCTTGCCTCCTCAGATTCGAGAAGAAGAAAGAAGGACCAAAGAGCCGTGCTGAACAAGGAAGAAGAGGACAACAACAATTGGCCCCAGCCCTACCGGCCTGTCCCGACTTTGACCTGCAACCAGCGAACCCTGGCGTGTCCAGCAGCCAGCATCCATCCAGAAACCAGAGGACCTGCTCCGCCTACACCAAAAAGACTCTGTCTCCTGTGAGCACCGGATTTGCTCAGAAGGAGAAAAGACTCCAACACAGACCCCAGATCCAGCCGGATTCGCGGATCTGCACCACTCTGCACCTGACACCCATGGCCGAGTTCAAGAGGCCCAACACCACGAGGAGGTCTCTCCAATGATCCTGACCTGGGATCCGGTGATCCCCGACCTGCCTCGACCTTCTATCCGACGCCTGCAGCCTCAATCTGAGGGGTCCCCGCGACTGAAGCTGGTATAAAACCTGATGCCTAAAGACACCCCTGCACCCGCTGCTCCACGGCCTTGGGTGGCCCCACCGATGGTGTCCAGGCATCCCCCAGCAACCCCACTTACCTCTCTTGCCTGTGGTCGCCCTCAGGAAATCTCCTTGCCCGAGCCTTTCTTCTGAACCGGAGATCTTCTTTGGAATCAACAGGACTCCTGACGTCTCCTTGGCACCCTGCATCCGGCCGCCCCGTGCTGCTGGTGGTGCAGCTCCTGTGCTCATTGTTGGCCCCTGCAGTGTTGATCTTAACCCCAGGAGCTTTGCTGCCACAACCGAGTGGCCTGCTCGTAAGCAGCCCCTAACCGACGGCCCCATTGGCTAACATTGGGCCTCCGCACTCTGCATCCGGCCGCCTTAGTGCCGCTCGTGGTGCAACTCGAGTGCCTCATTGAACCTTGGGGAACCTTGGTTCTAACCCCCAGACACCCAGCATTGTAAGCCGTTTATTTACCTGCAAACCTTTAACACTCGACCTGTTTTCTGTATGGGACAAAAGTAACTGCTTTGAAAAGTAAATTGTTTTACTTACCTCTGTATTGTAGGACCCACAGTGTGATATCTAAGCATATCACCCAAAGTAGTTGATGTAACTAAAAAGTAACGCAAAAGTAATCCAAAGTATTTTCAAAGTATTCTGAACTGGTTTTAAAGCAAATACAAACCTGTAACAATACCAAATGTCATCTACAATTGCTTCTGTGTATAGTTTTGCATTTGAAAGTATATTTTACCTACCTGGGCTAAGTCCTGCTTGGTTCTAGAAATGAAACATAAGTATACCTTTTTTATACTTACCTAATTGGTCTGGATTCTGTCTCTGAGTGTGTGCCATCATTTCTTGCCTCAGTGAATGCAATAAATGCTTAACACACCCTCTGATAAGCCTAGCTGCTCGACCACACTACCACAAATAGAGCTATCTGATAGAGACTTCAGATTCCTTACCTTTGAATCCTCCAGGCGTCAGGCTGGATCCGGAAATTTTTGATCAAGCAATAGCCCTTGCACGCGCCTTTGGGTGGCTCCATTCGACTCCACGTGACGTCTTTGTCGTTAGCTTCGGTTATGACGTTGCGGTCACCTATACGTTCTTTTCTTTCTGCTCCAGTTAAGCGCCGATCCAGAAAAGAGCTACCCCTCTGTTGCTTTTTGACAGGCCTTTTTCGACTTTTGTCGACTTCGTAATTTTTTCTTCATGTGCGAGGATGTCTTCGAGGAAGACAGGGTTTAAGCCGTGTGGCACCTGTCACTGCATGATGTCGGTGACCGACCCCCATCTAGTCTGTCTTTGATTTCTCATGCGCGACCACGACTCAAAGTAGTGCTAGGACTGTCGGGCGATGGCTCCGAAGGCCTTGCGGGAGTGGGCTATGAAGCTCTTTGCAGCCTGGCAGTCGACACCATCCAGCTAAACTCCGCGGAGGACCCGGTCTTGTTCGAAGACGAGGAGGTCGCAAGACCGCTGCCGGATCCCCAAGTCATCTTTGTCCCACTCGAAGTCATCGGGACAATCGTGGAAGAGGCATAAGAAAAAGAAGAAGTCCAAGCGGACTTCGTCTTTGCCTCGACTGTCGTCCATCAACGAACGAGGTAAGGAGCACCGACGCTCTAGGCACGGTTCTGCAGAGCCTGAGACAGGGTTGACTTTGCGCCTCCCTCCCCTTCCAGGATCCGGAGTACCCCCCTCAAATTAAAAATTTTTACGAGGCCTGTGCCTCATGTTTGAGCGGGCTGACCCCTCTGGTGAGCCCTCGTGCCGCGCAGGGTCGGAAGGGGCCCGATCGGATTCAACGCCATCGGCTCCGTCCACGGCGCCGGTGGGGCCTCCGGGGTACCGCTTCCAGATCGGGAACTGCGTAAGTCCTAGCATAACGACCTTCCCCGGCATCGGATCCGATGTCAGTGCCTTCGGGGCTACAGGTGCACACCGGCCCTTCCAGCCCCTTTCTTATCCCCGACGACACGGAGTCGGAGCTTCGTCGCTCGAGGCCGATTCCGACGTCGACAGAACCTAGGAGTTCTATGTTGTCGCCTGAACAGTTTGATAATGTTTTAGGCATGGGAGAGGATTGGGAGGGGCCTATGGATCCTTTAGAACACCAGGATGTTTCTGCAGAGCAGATGGACTGGTATGGGGAACTTGGGGAGGCCAGTGGACTGGACACTTCTCCAGATACTGGTATGCTCTCTCTGTGGCTACGAAGGAGGGGGGGCATCTTATGCCATGGTGGTGAAGAGGCCAGCCGAGGTCCTTGGACTGGAGTTGCCCTATGTGCAGGTTAACACTAATCTTCTGACCGAGGTGCTTCAGCCCGGGACTTTCACATCTGAACCCCTTCTGCCTTTCAATGAGGCACTTACTGGTGTCCTTCTAGGCACGTGGATCAAGCCTAGCACAGGGGTTCCTGTAAATAGGCATGTGGATCAAGCCTAGCACAGGGGTTCCTGTAAATTGCACGCCACCGTCGCCCGGTTCCGGGTGACCCAAAGTTCCCCTCAGCCAACCCCCTACCCCTGAAAGCTTGGTGGTGCAGGCTTCTACCTCCCAGGATGCGTTCCCTTCCACCCCTCCGGATAGGGAATCCAAGAGGTTGGAATCACTTGGGAAGAAGTTGTTTACTTCGTCCAGCCTGGCACTGCAGTCGGTGAATACCACATGCTTATTGGGCTATTTCTCTCACTCCCTTTGGGAGACGGTTGCGCAAGTGCTGCCACAAGTCCCAGAAGAGGCCTGGGCTGTGCGCTCTTAGTTGGTTAAGGACGGGAGAGATGCACCATAAGGTGTGGTCTTGACACAACTGATTCGTTGGGCAGAGCAATTTCATCGACAGTGGCCTTGCAGCGCCACGCCTGGCTTAGAACATCTGGCTTCTCAGGCGATGTCCAGTCAAACTTGATGGATCATTTTTTTTTTTTTTTTTTTAAACGGCGGGGTCACCCTAGGTCTGCTCAGGGGGTCCCACAAGGACCCCCTGGGCAGAAAAAGGCATTTTCTTTTTTTTTTAAACGGCGGGATGCGCTTAGGGTGCACGGATCCCGCCGATTAAAAAAAAAAAAAAAAAAACACAAGAAACAAGTGTGCAAAACGCACAAAGGGGCAGGGTAGAAACACCCTGACCCCTAGGTCTGCTCAGGGGTCCCACAAGGACCCCTGGGCAGAAAAAGCATTTAAAAAAAAACGATCGTGCCGCAGGCCCGCCCCCTTCCTTTACCACTCTGGCGTGTTTGCAGAGGGGAAACGAATTCCCCTTGAATACTGGGGGTCCCTGGGGGCCGACTAGCCCACCAGGAACCTCCAGGATGCGCCAGGGGGCTGCGTTGCAGAGAGGTGTACAGAGGCCACGCCCCTTTTTACACCTCTCTGCAATGCAGCTCTGTGGCGCTTTTTGGAGGTACATGGTGGGCTAGTTGGACTCCAGGGACCCTCAGGATTCAAGGGGACTTAATTCCCCAACTTAAAACGCGCCACAGGGCACAGTGGTGAAGGGAGGGGGCGGGGCTTCAGGTGACATGTCTGCAAACAGGCCCCGTGGCGCGTTTTAAGATGGGGAATTAAATCCCCTTCAATCCTGAGGGTCCCTGGGGGCCAACTAGCCCACCAGGTACATCCAGAAAGCGTTGCAGAGAGGTGCAAAAAGGGGCATGGCCTCTGAACACCTCTCTGCAACGCAGCTCTCTGGCGCATACTGGAGGTATCTGGTGGGCTACTTGGCCCCTAGGGACCCTCGGGATTGAGGAGGATTTAAAAACGCGCACGGGGCCTGTTTGCAGACATGTCACCTGAAGCCCCGCCCCCTCCCTTCACCACTGTGCAAATATTCCTCTAAAATCATCCGAACTACGAATTCCGATTTACTCACCTGTTATCAGGAGAGACCTCAGTGCTGCACCTTTGAGCCCATTACTGATCCTGAAAAGTAATTTTAACCGTACTTACCAGTAACTTGAATTTCCTTCCATAGGCTAACATTGACTGGTTTCACTTGGAAATTCTTCTAAGTGTGGAGTTTTGGAACTTTATAATATTCCTCTAAAATCAGCCGAACTACGAATTCCGATTTACTCACCTGTTATCAGGAGAGAACCCAGTGCTGCATCTTTGAGCCCAGCACTGACCTTGAAAAGTAATTCTAACCGTACTTACCAGTAACTTGAATTTCCTTCCATAGGCTAACATTGACTGGTTTCACTTGGAAATTCTTCTAAGTGTAGAGTTTTGGAACTTTATAATATTCCTCTAAAGCCAGCCGAACTACGAATTCCGATTTACTCACCTGTTATCAGGAGAGACCTCAGTGCTGCACCTTTGAGCCCAGTACTGATCCTGAAAAGTAATTTTAACCGTACTTACCAGTAACTTGAATTTCCTTCCATAGGCTAACATTGACTGGTTTCACTTGGAAATTCTTCTAAGTGTAGAGTTTTGGAACTTTATAATATTCCTCTAAAGCCAGCCAAACTACGAATTCCGATTTACTCACCTGTTATCAGGAGAGACCTCAGTGCTGCACCTTTGAGCCCAGTACTGATCCTGAAAAGTAATTTTAACCGTACTTACCAGTAACTTGAATTTCCTTCCATAGGCTAACATTGACTGGTTTCACTTGGAAATTCTTCTAAGTGTGGAGTTTTGGAACTTTATAATATTCCTCTAAAATCAGCCGAACTACGAATTCCGATTTACTCACCTGTTATCAGGAGAGACCTCAGTGCTGCACCTTTGAGCCCAGTACTGATCCTGAAAAGTAATTTTAACCGTACTTACCAGTAACTTGAATTTCCTTCCATAGGCTAACATTGACTGGTTTCACTTGGAAATTCTTCTAAGTGTGGAGTTTTGGAACTTTATAATATTCCTCTAAAATCAGCCGAACTACGAATTCCGATTTACTCACCTGTTATCAGGAGAGACCTCAGTGCTGCACCTTTGAGCCCAGTACTGATCCTGAAAAGTAATTTTAACCGTACTTACCAGTAACTTGAATTTCCTTCCATAGGCTAACATTGACTGGTTTCACTTGGAAATTCTTGTGTGTGGAGTTTTGGAACTTTATAATATTCCTCTAAAATCAGCCGAACTACGAATTCCGATTTACTCACCTGTTATCAGGAGAGAACCCAGTGCTTCATCTTTTAGCCCAGCACTGACCCTGAAAGGGAATTCTAACCGTATTTACCAGTAACTTGTATTTCCTTCCATAGGAATCCATTGTCTGGTTTTCAGCAGAAAAGTTTCAAAGTGTCGATTTTCACAAACTACAAATATTCCTTAAAAATCGCCTGTATGACTTAAACGCATTATTTCAACTGTTTACAGGAGATGCACCAGTGGTGGATCCAGGATCCACCACTGAGTAAGAAAAGTAATGATAACACTACTTACCTGCTAAGTGAATTTCCTCCCATAGGATAACATTGGTGATTCTATGTGAAAAAGTTTCTAAGTGTCAACTTTTAAAATACAATAATATTCCTTAAAAATCACTACTGTAACCAAAACGCTTTTACTCAACTGTTTACAGGAGATCTCCCAGGACTGAATCTAGGATCCAGTCCTGTGGTTAGAAAAGTAATCCATAAAGTAACTAATTGCATTTAACTAGAAATTCACATTGAGCTCAATGTTGCATTGTGTTTGAAATTGTGTTGCCCATTGCAACAACTGTAACTACTGTACTTAAAAGTCTATTGCCTATTTGCAAAGTATTTAAACTAAAGTAATTCATTCTGAGAAAGTATATTTTGTAATGTAATGTATAATGTAATTATAATGTAATTTAAAAAATAAAATATCTAAAAATAAATAGTTTAAAAAAATGTAGTAAATCAGTATCAAAAAAATAAATATAACAATTAATACATTTAAAAATTGTCATTTACAAAACTTTTGAAATTCACTGAAAAAAACCATAGGTTTCAGACATGTTATAGTTAGGAATTAGCATTTAAAAAACCTTTGAAATTCACTGAATAAACCATAGGTTTCAGGCACGTTATAGTTAGAAATTAGCATTTAAAAAACCTTACAAATTCACTGAAAAAACCATAGGTTTTAGGGACAGTTATAGTTAGTTGGACATTGCACTCGTACAACACCCGTGAAATTCCCCCGTTATAGTTAGTTCAGGTAACTATAACTCGCGCCCCCGCAATGCACTGCTGATGACTGAAAACTCTTCTTTTTTAACTTCTGTCTTCTGACTCTGACTCCGACCCTTTTCAAGCTCGCGCCGGGACACTCCCTGGAGTATCTGTGCGCGTTAGAAATTTATATAACATAACATAACATAACATGACGTCACATATTACATCACTCATGACATGGTCAGTGACATCACTGATGACATCACTGATGACATCTCAAATGACATCACTCATGACATCACTGATGACATCATCCATGTGATAATTTGATGCATCTTCTCACACCCTAATATAACTTATGATACACCCACTGTAAATTACAGACTGCCATTGTCAAAACCATAGACACTCCAACACCAATTACTATATACACACTCACTGATTCTTAGGTCTACACACACACATCTACTCACTCACCCGTACAGTCACTCATACTTATAGTCACTCAGTACAGGACTATTATATGCACTCATACACCTATATAAACACTCACACACCGCCACTCATCCATAGAGGTACTCACACACCTAGTCAGTCATGCAAAAAATTAAGCACACACCCATTTACTCACCTATACAGTTATACACACACCAGCTCACTTACTCATACAAATACTAGCACATTCTTACGCTCTTATACAATCTATGATACAAGCACACACTCATCCATACAGTCACTCTCACAATCACACACTCTCGACTTATAGCTATTTATATACTCCAACACACATATATACTGCCTTTCACATATGTAGTTACTCACACATGTACCACTGGGACATACATTCACTCACTAACACACTCTTACACACACTTACCCACCCATACAGTCTATCACAGATGCACTCTTGAAACCATCCACCCAGTGAATCACCCACTCACACATCTATGCACAGAGTCGCACACACCCCACCCACACAAACACTCAGGCACCCATACAGATACTCAGACAACCAATCAATAACTCATATAGACACTCATGTAGCTATTCACAAACCCATGCAGCCACTTACACAGCAACAGACAGACGGATACAGACATTCACCCAGTTTAGTCACTAACCCATGCATTCAGTAAGATACGTTTAATCACTCACTTATAGAGTTAGTCACGCACCTACTAAATTATCCATTCAGACACTTATACACCCACTCATTCTTCAATACGCCTTTCCCTATATATATTAAACATATTTAAACTTTACAGAAACACACAGTCACTGGATGATGTCATCAGTGATGTCATTTGAGATGTCATCAGTGATGTCATCAGTGATGTCACTGACCATGTCATGAGTGATGTAATATGTTATGTTATGTTATGTTATGACAATTTATAGCGCGCACTACTACCCACGGGTGTCTAGGCGCTTGCGGACTCCAAAAACTGTCGTCAGAGCAGCTAGTTTCTAAAAAGCCATGTTTTAAGCAGTTTCCTAAACTCCAGCAAAGTGGAGGACTTCCTAAGAGGGATCGGGAGAGCATTCCATTCCTTTATGGTATTGTAACTGAAACTCCTTCCCCCCCAGTTGGACCTTCTGATTCTGGGGGTAAGCATTAGGAAGGCATTTGCTGAACGAAGCGATCGGTTAGGAGTGTACCAGCTGAAAAGGTCCAGCAGGAATTGTGGTCCTTCTCCATGCAGGGCCTTAAAGGCCGTGCAAAGTGCCTTAAATTTAATTCGCTGGCCGACTGGTAACCAGTGTAATTCCCGAATACCTACTCTAATGGATTGAAATCTAGGAGCATCCAGGACCAGTCTAGCCGCAGCGTTCTGTACTGCCTGCAGCCTTCTAAGTAGATTGGTTTGTAGGTTAATGTACAACCCGTTGCAATAATCCAATTTGGATAGTACCAGGAAGTCATTACTGTTTTTCTAGTATTTAAAGGAATGAAAGGCAGAATTTTTCGAACCATTTTAATAGTGAGAAAGGCAGCAGAGACCACTTTTGATACTTGGGCCTTCATATTGAGTTTGTCATCAATAATAACCCCCAGATTCTTAGCCTTGGCCACTGGTATAGGGGTATGGCCCAATGTGTCCGGCCACCATACTGGAGACCACTCAGGAGAGAGGTTGCCAAATAGCACCACCTCCGTTTTTCCCGAGTTCAGCTTCAGACAGTGCCTAGCCATCCAGTTACTCAGGGCGCCCATACAGTCATGAAGTTTAACTGAATAGTTAATGTCCTTGTCCACTGCTGAGATCACTAGCTGAGTGTCATCAGCATATGAGGTAGGGCAGAGGTTAAAACTTCTGATCAGGGAGGCGAGTTCAGAAACGTAAATATTAAAAAGCGTGGGGCTCAGAGAAGACCCCTGCGGCACCCCACATGGCAAAATGAAGGGTGCAGATTTAAAATTACCCAAATGCACAGTTTGAGTTCGATCTGAAAGGAATGACATTAGGAGGCAAAGGGCCCTACCCCCAATCCCGATAGTTTTAAGACGTTCGATCAGAGTCGCGTGGTCCACGGTATCAAATGCCGCGGACAAATCGAGGAGGATGTGACGTCATCAGCAGTGCATTGCGGGGGCGCGAGTTATAGTTACCTGAACTAACTATAACGGGGGAATTTCACGGGTTTTGTGCGAGTGCAATGTCCAACTAACTATAACTGTCCCTAAAACCTATGGTTTTTTCAGTGAATTTGTAAGGTTTTTTAAATGCTAATTTCTAACTATAACGTGCCTGAAATCTATGGTTTTTTCAGTGAATTTCAAAGGTTTTTCTAAATGCTAATTCCTAACTATAACATGTCTGAAACCTATGGTTTTTTTCAGTGAATATATATATATATATATATATATATATGTTCTAATATTCCAACTGTATACCTCTTTTTGTGATTTCCATGGGTTGGGTTGTACTTCATTTTGACCTTTTGGGCTAAGTATGGTTGTAAGTGTTTGCTGTTCGCAAGGTTTCATTTTCCTGTGTATTCTTTTAGGCTGATGATAGTAAAAGCCTCACAGGATACTTTTGAGCCGTTGGCATTATCTTAATGCTAAGTCACCCAGGGTGTGTTATTGTAGGTGTGATCTTCCTTTCTTTTGCTCTATTTCAATTTTCTGTGGTGTAGGTATCATGGGCTAGTTTTTCAGTTCCATTTAATCTATACGGGTATATGGTGAACACACAGGTGTAATGTATCTGTGTTGTGCATATCTAGATATAGCTCTGCTATATACAATATGGCAGGATATCTATTATATATTTTTTTGCATATCTTACTATAAGTTGCAGTTTGCTTCTCTCTTCACTGTAGTTTTATCTGTGACTGTATGTCATATCCTGTAGATACAGGTCTATATGTATGTGTGTGTGTGTGTGTGTGTATATATAATATTAGTGTGGATCTATATATGTATGTACAGTATGAGCTATATAGATTTGGGCATTGTTTGTTCATTATTTATGGCAGATACATATCTGGATAATTGCCATCTTTTCGGCTCTACGGGTTTTATGTGTTGTGGGACCCTTGTAGTGGTTATTTTATCTAATGATGTTTTCAGCAGTTTTTGTTCTTGGGCTGGTCTTTCCGACTTTACGATGAATGCGTTTATTTATCTAAGCTCTATGTGGATGAGTTCTGGAACCTCTTTTTTCTGGGGGTTTTAGGACAGGTTCTTTTGAATACTTCCTTACTGGTGTAGGGAACTGTAGTTTACAAGGTATTCATTGTTGCCCTTGGCCCTTCTAGTCCATAGGCTCATTTCATCCTTTAGGGGGCATGTAATACTATCCTACTGTTGACTGTTGTCTTCTGACCTAGTGTTATTCAGTTGTCCTTCGAACATGGGGTTTTCGGTGCCTGTAGGATTGTTTTTTATTTACATTGCCTGTGGTCCTTGCCACATTTTTTATAAGGAGCTCATGCTCTTTTTCATCTAATTCATACGTACGTCTGGTCTATTGTTAATTTCGACCAGCTGGTTCTTTCTAAGAACTTTTGTAGGATTATTGCGCAGACCCTCCTCCAGGTGGTTATAGCTAAGGTATTTCATTCAAAATTAAGGAATCTGCGGCTAGATGTCTCTATCAGATGAACAAGTTACTTACCTTCGGTAATGCATTATCTTGTAGAGACCTAGGGGCCGATTCCGATCTCGGCCGGTAGGGCTCCGAATCGGATTCGGCTTAACCGGATCCGATTCGGAGCCCTATTTCCCGACCGATTCGTACGCGCGTCCGGGCGAGCGAGTACGATGCGAATTCGCCGACCGACTCGTCCGGGCATCCCGACCGCTCCGACCGACTCGTCCCCGGCTCAAACCGCACCGACCGACTCGCTCGGACTCGACTCGCACCGCGCAATGGAGACGTTCCCCGGCCGGGTAAGTACGATGCGCGCCGCGAGCAGTCCGACCGAGCCGCGCACTCCGGCTCGTCGGAGCCGTACTTTGGGGGTCCGTGTCGGACCCCCCTGTACGCATAGCCGCGGGAGTCGCACACAGGGGGGACCCATGGGTCCCCCTACCTGTGCGTGTACGGCGCGAATCGCTTCGCCGCGTACACGCTGTAGGGGGCGCCCTTGTCCGCCTCACACCCATTGAGTCAATGGGAGCCCGCGTACGCGTTGTGCACGACCGGCTCCCATTGACTTCACGGGAGTCCGACCGACTCGAGTCCGATGGCATACGTGCGCATCGTACTCGTTCGGTCGGGCTGCCAGAGTCCGATTCGGTCGGAAATCTCTCCGAGTCCGGCTCGGTCGGAGAGATTTCCGGCCCGAATCGGAATCGGCCCCTTAGTCTAGCCGCAGGTTCCTTAACACCCTACCCATCCTCCCCACTCTGCAAACCATTTGTAGTGAAAGAGGTATTTCCTTTTACAACCCCAGTTTATGCATCGGTGGTCAGTGTTTCAAGTAGCTATGTGCTTCATCGAATCACTTAATCTTTCCTTATAGACCTTGTCTGGGTGTAAGGGTTTGACCTTTTTCAGCACTGGTTTTATGCACCAGTTATTGGTCTTTCATGTAGTTGTGTGATTCAACAAACCATTTTGTCTTACCATGTAGGTCTTGACTTGGTATTGCCATACCATTCATGTCTGTTCTCTAGCTATTGTTTCACAGATACATTGATCTTTTTTGGCACACTGTTTCCACAGACAGTTTCTATAGTGGCTCTGCGTTGTGGCGCGGAAGGTTTCATAGAAGAAACTGGCTTTCGTGCACGGGAGGGGACTTATATGACTTCACTGACATCACAACGTGAGTCGACGTCATCACAGAGTTGTACGATGATGTACCTCGGTACACAGAGGAACTGCTGAAAAATTTCAAGATCCAGTCTGACGCCTGGGGAGAATTCAAAAGTTAAGGAATCTGCGGCTAGACTATGTCTCTACCAGATAATGCGTTACCGAAGGTAAGTAACTTGTTCATCTAATAGAGACATCTAGCCCCAGATTCCTTAACTTTTGAATTCTCTCCAGGCGTCAGACTGGATCCAGAGCTTTTTCAGCAGTACCTCTGTGTACTGGGGCACGGCGTCGTACGACTCCGTGATGACGTCGACTCCGGTTGGGATGTCACTGGAGTCATACAAATCCCCTCCGGCGTGCAGACGTCAGTTTCTTCTTTTCCGCGCTGTAGTGCAGATCCAGAGAAGCGGTTCCTCAGGCCGTTTTCTGGCCAACTTCGACAGTTTTTGTCGGTTGGAAACAGTGTGCTTTTTCTCATGTCTTCAGGTTTTAAGCCTTGTTGGTCTTGTACTCGACAAATATTGGTTTCAGACCCGCATTCCATTTGTATGTGTGGTTTAGGGAAACACCACAACTCTGAAGATTGCGACTCCTGCCAGAAGCTGAAGCCACTCAAAGAACTCTGCATGAAATTACTGGCAGCGAGGCTGTCGCAATCCTCAGAGACTTCACATCAGCCTTCATGTGGCGCGGAAGGTTTCACAGAAGAAACTGATCTCCACGCACCGAAGGGGACTTATGTGACTCCACTGACGTCACAACCGGAGTCGATTTTATCACAGGGTCGTAAAACGCCGTCCCCCGGCATGCAAAGATACTACTGAAAAATTTACGGATCCAGTCTGACTCCTGGGGAGAATTCTAAAAGTTAAGGAGTCTGCGGCTAGACTAAGTCTCTGCCAGATAATGCATTACCGAAGGTAAGTAACTTGTTCATTAATGGGACCATCACCTCAAGAGTACAGGGAGGACAGACTAATAGAGGCTCTCCCCAATCTTACCAAACATCAAAAGTTGACCCTGAGGAACACTAGATCTGTAGCATGAAGGGTTCCACTACATTATAGGCCACACAAACAGTGTAAAAAAATGGAAATAAAGGGAAACCTAAGCACAAAAGAAAAATAGCAGTGGTGGAAGTGTTGCACTGATGGTCAGGGTATTTCATCTTCACACAAGGCCTGAAACTGTGACTCTGCCAGAGGATCACAATTATTTTGGCCTGATTACAATGGGGCTGCAATATGTTGGTGCAACTTGTGTAACTGCTAATTAGGGTTAGGATTAGGTAGGTTAATTAGTGGGTGCTTCCTAATTGGGTGATTCCTAATTGGGTGATTCCTAATCATATTTTACCACCTACTTCAAATAGGTGGTAAGCCTTTCGCAAATGGGAAGGGGTCCCTAGGGGACACCTTCCCCTTTGTGAATGGTAGCGAAAACGTTTTTTAAGAGCAGGCAGTGGTCCCACGAACACTGCCTACTCTTAAAAAATTAAGCAGAAACATTTCATTTTTCTTTTTGAAATGCATCCCGTTTTCCTTTGAGGAAAATGGGCTGCATTTAAAAAAAAAAAAAAAAAAGTTTATTTAAATGCAAACACAGACGTGGTGGTCTGCTGTCCCCAGCAGGCCACCATCCCTGTGTTTTCAGCGATTCCCAATGGATCGCTGATTGCAACCTAACTCATGAATATTAATGAGGTAGGTCGATTGCGACCCCCATTGGGAATCACTAAATGTGTCTGAGACGCATTACTACATCACATTTTTGCGACTTCCTAATTGCGAGTCGCAAAAAGTCAAAATTAGGAACTCGCAAAATGCTTTAGTCATACATGGGGCCCTCTGACTCTAGCTCCTACTTTGTTCTATTGGAAGTTCTGCCGAAGATTGTCATGGAATATGGGGGATGGATTTTGATGTACTCTGTTATATTTTGCCTCTTATCTCAAAGTTGTTGATTTCTCAAATGAGTTCAAAGAAAAAGGTTCATTGGCAATTATTTTCTGTTTTATATATAACACAGCTTTTGCTGAGGTAACTTTGTAAAACAATTATCACAACTGGCGAAAACACACCCTCCATTTTCTTCATCACTGCTAACAAATGTATTCCCAATCCTTAGGTAATCAAAAATTGGCCAATTCTGGAAATCAGATAATGCAACAAAGTGCTAAAGAAAAGGTGGGTCACACTCAGGGTTTTCAACTTAGACTCTCATTACGATTGGCACAGGAATTAGTCCACCCCTTGAGTTAAGGGGTACCAGTTACTCTGAGGCCAAGGAAAATGTTAGCCATTACGAGTTGAACCATGTGGGTTCACTAAGAAATGAGGAATTACTGGGGAAATCTGTAATTCCGTAACCCATTTCTCTGATAACTCCTCATTTTGCCTCCAAGATTTCCTTGAACATTTCAGCTGCTTTCAGCAGCAGAAATCTCAGAATGAAAGTAAACAGATCTGCAGCATTTACATAATTGCAGTGGGGCCAGTAACTACCACTTCCAACCCCATTGAAATTTAGTGGTCTGACTTGATGAGGGCCCTAGAGGGAAGATATAAAATCAGTGTGCTCTCAACCTGAAAAGGGCATATTTACACAGTTCAATAAAATAATGTCAAGGACAGTGCTTGAGGTTTGTAGTTGGAAAAGCTAATGACTAATCAAAAATGCCTATCTTTGGTCTAAGCAAAGTTCAAAGGTGACTGCATACAACAGAAAACTAGAATTTAAGACTTTTCTCCAATGTGGATGGTATATTCATCAAATCTGCAAGTCAAGGAACATAAGTACAGAGCCCAGTGAACACTATTGTTATGACTCCCACACTGGTATATATCGGTGAGCAAAAATAAATTAAAAGATAGAGAATTTATTTGAGCAAGTCGTAAGACCTCTTCAGAAACTTTTTCCTAAAGAGAAGAGATTACAATCAATTCCCCTAGTTCTATAAATATTTATCTTAGCAGACTATTTTCATGTATCATTTGTTCTACATTCCAGTGGTCTTGCAAATCAGGCTGCTAAATAAAACTGTTAGTGTTTTATCTCTACCTGTCGCCTTTTTGAAAACATGCATTGATCCTTGTAATACCTAAATTTTGATTCTACATAAGAAGCCATTATTTAAGGAGATGGCGATTCCAGATTTTGTTACCATTACATTCTGGGAATACATACATTAGTAGGCTCTTGGTCCCAGGAATGCTCACATAGCTATCACTATCCTGCACCTCAGGGTGATATCCTAGTTTTGCAAGCTTAATTGCAATTGCAAATGCAAGCGTAATTGCAATTGCAATAAAGTAAACAATAGTAAACAAATACTAAAGCAAAGTGCTACAGCAAACTCATGGATTTCTCTAAACAGGAAACACAGGTCACAAAAATCAGGGGTTTCTTTCTACTCTTCAATTGGGATGGGATCAGAATATTGAAGCCAAAGCTCAAAGTGAGTCACAGAACCCATGACTTTCCTGGATAAAAGAGCAACAAATGAAGCTAGTGGTGATTTCCCTTTTTCTAGGGGTTCACAGAAATGTTTCTATTTGATTTTACATAGCACCATTTTTGTTTTGTCCCTACTTGGTGAGTGAATGGCTATTATGTAAGGAGTGTCTCTGAATATTTTGTGTGTGTGGTTTGTGAAAATACTAATGAATTTGTTTTTGATGTGTTCTTGATGTTCCTGGTGTACTACATTCCGGGTTTGCACTAGCATGGATGTTGTTGTTATTTCCAGTTTATTAAGAACCATACGCAGAACACTCCAGAACCTTCAAAAGGCAATTAAAGGACTGGTTGTTATGGACTCTGAGCTGGAAGCCATTTCTGGAAGTTTACTTGTTGGGAAGTTTCCAGAGAACTGGGCTAAACGGTCCTATCCAAGTCTTAAACCATTGGGAAGCTATGTCACAGATTTTCTTGCAAGGCTCAAATTTTTACAGGTATGTCAAAATATCGTACATATTCATATGTGATGACCGTATGTTTTTCACACTTCCTCTAATGTTTTTACAGGTAAATACTATATAAAATAAACTGCATGTAAGAGGGGTTATCAAAGATGTAAACAAAATGACTTACATTGTTTGTGATGTTACACAACTCAACATGTCTTTTGAACATTGATATATAATCCATGTGAATAAGAGAAGTGAATATTATTTTGTGACTCATGATTTGAAGTTTCACCCATAGTATTGCTCTCAAATTCTTTCTCTGAAATGTACCTGTTTTTCTTTAGGGGTCATTTCCAAGGATGGTCCATCAAATATGTACTCATCATAGGCTCATTATTCTCAAGTCTCCTCCCTTCCCACAAGTTTAACCATTTACCCTCTCCAAGCATCACCCTTTCTAAGCCTTACCTATCTTCTGAAAACATGTGCAACCTTCTCCACTCCTCTAACACCCGTCACACTCTGGTATCCGCTAAAGTCATTCCTGTGTGCTGTTTTAGCACTGACCTGCTGCACTGCTCCCCCAACTGAAAGAACAATATCTGCCTGTGCCTAGCTCACATTCAAATCCTTATCCTACTCGCCTAAATCGCTGTGCGAATACCACAGCACAACTCAGAGGATACTGTACTTTTCTTTTTTATGTTTTACTAGTCTGGTTGAGATTTGGTACCATAAGCACCACTGAGCCCTAGTTCTGTCTCAGAATGCAGCTGATGATCACACGATTTTTCCATGTCAAATCCCTATCTTATTCTTTCAGGCTGGGGAACTACTCTCCCAGAACTTTTCTCATCCCAGTTGGGTCTTTATTAAACCCTGCTTCCAGCAGACCATGATGTTGCATTATTCTGGAAATAGCCTATTTAGAAAGATTGCATTGGTGTTGAATGCTGAAAGAGGTTAAAATTAAAAATCCATTTGTAAAGGAAGAGTATCAAGGTTCCTTTACCTGAGTCGCAGCACAAGCCGCAGTGAAAAAAGCACTTTACGACCGCCTGCACGGCGGTCTTATCTAATATGGCAGGTGGGACCGCCAACTCATTGTCGGTCAGTCACCTGCCCGATACGATGGTGGCCGGAGGTCCAACCGACCGCCATCGTAATGATGGCCTAAGTGAGCACTGCGGCATCCAACAACCAGATAACTCAGCCCGGCAACTACCAGCCCCGCTATCAGCTGCCGCCTTCCTGTCCACCTGCTCATGGCTCACGGCTCATGACCAACGATTGCGACTCTAGCTTCATCTCTTTAGAGTTGGAGACTCAAAGCCAGAGGCAGTGGCTTGGATTTGGGCTTAGCCTCGCTCAGCGGCCTCACTTGGCCTCTCTCAGCGGCTCTGGGAGTACGCCGCTTGTTGTTCGCCTAACCATCGGCTGCTGTCACTCACTGCTTGCAGGCTTGTCAGCAGTTGGTGCAGAATTTAGACCATATGCACCATATGCAACACCAACTCTAAGGACAACTGTCACCAGCACACAGCAGCTTGATCTGGCCTCTCCTTTCACCTGTGCGGTACTTGACCAGGAGGAATTACTTAACAGTTAGTAGGTTATAGTGGGCTGTAGGCTGTAGTTGGGCTGTGATTAGACTGTAGTTGGCCCCTGATGAAGTCAATTTGGGCTGCCTAGGACTGAACGCTGCAGCAGCTCTAAGGATAGATGAATGGATGGATGGAAGATGGTTCGACGGAATCAGGTGGAAAGTATAGATTTCGGCGGGAGGGTGGTCAATAGCCGGCAGAGCGCAAGCTGCACCTGACTAACTCTGCCGCTTCCGCACCCTTTGACAGTAAACTGCAGCCCCTAGGGCTACGCCTGTCTCCCAACACTCTGGCCACCTGGATTATGGAGGCCAAGGCCTGGGGGTTGCAGAATAACAGTCAGGCAGCTTCTGTTAGCAGGCTAGAGGGAGAGTGCACCAGTGCACTGGCTACACGGGGGACGAGAGCAAGGGGGTACTCGTCGCACAGATGGCTGGTAGCGCTATTCCCTCTCTTTTCTGCCACCAAGGCTAGGCTATCCCTGCTGGTCCCTCTGCTGGATGTCTGCGGGCCCTGGATCTCGTCAGCGGCCTCACTCATCCCCCATAACAGCCTTTTTTCCTGCCAAGCTGCTTGGCCCCAAATGCCACTCTCTGTGCCCTCAGGTACCGCTCCAGGCTATGTGCTCCGCTTCGGCTCTCTGGGAGCCTCGCTTCGTGCATTTGTGCGTAGGGCATCACAATTGGTCAAGACACCAAATATCAGGAACAAGTTAACCCAAGTAAGGCTTAGCCTGTTTTCTATTGAAGCTCTTCCTGTAAGTTAACATTTTGGTTCCTGTAAGGTAAAAGAGATTGAGGAGGTGGAGCATATTTTGCTGTTTTGTGACTTCTACTTGAACCTCATATTGTTATGGAATGTTGAGGCAATGAGAAATCTGGCATTGCAGTACTTGCTTACCATATCAAATGCCAAAGTTACTATGCATTTTTATGGTCAATTGATGCAGGTTACCTATGTGAAGATTATTTGCAGCAAAGTAAATTTAATTTTATAGAATTTTCTGTTAGGGTAATGTTTAGGTATTTTAGGCCAGTACCTGGTCCTGGAAATAAACCAATGAGTAGATAGTGCATTGACTCCCAGTTTTGAAGTGCTGGTGCCACGAGAATACTCAGCTTTGCAAATTGGTGTGGTTCAGCGGTAAGGTTTCGGTTATTGTGCGCTAATGTTTGCACTCTTAACTGCACTTTCGCCTTAATCCTTCTTAAGTAAATCATACATGAAATTAGACCCTTTATATAGTTATTGATTGATATGTGTAACAAATACTTTTGCTTGAGTGCAATATTTTTATTCTGATTAATTCTTTCAGACATGGGCACTACAATATTACTATGCATATACACAACCAATACATCTATTCTGCACTCCTTAAAGAGTTTCCAAGGTCTAGTTTCATCTGCCACCACCTGGACACCTTTGACCCCAGTAGATGTCTGCAGAAAGACATTACAGAACACATCCATAGCTTGGTAAAATGCCTCTCTTGTACATTCTTTGCTATTCTGTAAAATTAGCTATCAAATATTAACAGATTGTAACAAGAAAAAATATTTTTCTATAAACTTTAAACCTTCTTTTCAAAATGCTTTCACCAAAATATTCAGTCCCCTTTATTTCATGACTGTGTCCAGGCCAGCTAGTTGATCACACCACATACTTCTTTAGGCACAACTGTGTGCCCTTATATACTGGCAATCACAGGGTTGACTTAGTCTAAGCTCCTCTTCCTACCCAAGGCAGACACCCTACAGTGCAGTCATACGGAGGGGCACCGTAAGACGAAAACACACTGTATGAGAGCATGTGGTCTCTGGGCAGCACCTACATCTGTGCCTATGGTCATAGCCTGTGTGTGAAATGTCATATTTATGCTGTGTTTCCTCATTTGGTTTATTATATTTATACTCTGGGCATATGATATTGACCACTAGGGCTCATACTAACACAAATACTCTAACAGTAACTGAGAATAAATTTATTCGGAAATTGGTGTCACTACCTGTTAGCACACCTCTGATCCTGTTACGTATGGACTTGGGTCTAAGGAATCTACAAGATAAAGCCAGACTACATCCATTGTTATATTGGAGGCGGCTGTGGGCCTCTCCAGAACTCAAGCACTATGAATCAGCTCTGCAGGATCTTATCACAGCAGCCCACTCAGTGAGAATTCCTTGGCTCAAGTTCATCAAAGAGATGGTAGAGTTCATTGGGGCGCCTGAATTGCGAATCAATGCTGCCACCATAACCTTCCCTTCTAAAAAAGTTCTCAAGAAGTTGTATTGGACAGCGTAGATGACAAAGCAGCTGCAAGAGCAGATCTCCCTGTATTATTGTCAAAATTTCTTGACTTTAAGTCCACATTTAGTTATGAGCTCTACCGGGACAAGGATACTGCTCCCTCCGACAGGAAAGTGTACTTTCAATTCAGAGCAGGCACACTCCCCTTGAGAGCCTTCACGAAGAGTTGGACAGAAGAGGCAATCGAGACCTGCCCTTTATGCAATACACAGGTAGAGAGTCTTGCACACGTTTTATTTGCTTGTCCAGCTTATGCTAGACCACGCAAGTTTTGGTTAGTCCCTTTCTGTAAACTATCTCAGCACAGCCATCTTGTTGCCCTTCACATACTGCGGTCAGACTGTATCCCTCTATATGCTATTTCTCTCGCTAAATTCTTGGGGGCTATGTGGCTACTATGTAGGAAATTACTATTGTCCACGTAAACCTGGTAGTATTTGTTGCATGATGACTCCGTGGTTTAACGCAATTTTAAATGAGGATATATTTGCACATTCTTCTTCCATTTTCAGCTATTTATTATTATGCATGAGTTTGACTTTTGTAAAAACCAATTTGAATCGATTCGCATTTATCCATTAATTTTAGCTATGTGTATGTTTGCATTTGTACTTTTATGGCCCTGGTGGCCGAAATAAAGTTAATCAAATCGAATCGACCACTAGAGTAGCTGGGGCCACCTGATCAGACCCTTGCTACATGTGCTCTGCCCTAAAAATTAAAAATGTTATTGCTTTTAAATAGCCCTGTTTGGCACTTTGGTAAAGTAACTGTAGTTATACTAAACATCTAGTGCAACTACACCAATTCCAAATATAGGATGCAAGAGTAAAGGCGATATTGCCTAATCTCTTTGCCTATATTTTATAGGTTGTCATTTTACCTGACTAAAATCTTAAACATAGCCTTCATTACGAATTTCTCAGACTAGGGTGGGGTACTTACCACACATGGTAAATACCATTACCCCAGCGTGAGGTGTTTATCACGTGTGGTAAATACCTTCTATTCAGAGTTTTCAAAAGGAAAACAAGACACAACCTGCAGAATCTGCTTTTAACATAACAAATTCCGCATGCTTTGCCTATTCTCCAGGCCTTTTTCTCCCAGTAAATTTCAGCTGGTTTGATCTGCTGAAATTTATCAGGGGAAAACTGTGAGGTGTGATAATTATCACACAACTCACTATTCCGATCCCTGTGCAAACACGTGTTGGAATGGTGGAACCCCTCTCAGTCAAAAAGGCAATGCAGATGCCTAAGAGGAGAGATGTTTCATTGGCACTTGATAGGAGGGACTGGAGTGGCCTTGGGGAGTTTCGACAGAGGGAGATACAGAGAAGGAACTTTAACTTTGAACATCATGCTTCTTAATACTGAGAAGAACTCTGAAATAGCTTTTGCTGTAAAACATTGCTCTGAAACAGGAATTGAGTTACACTATTGAAAATAATAGAATGAGAAAATACAGGAACTTGAGTTTGATGTGTTAAGGGAAGTCATAAATCACAGAGTGATTTTACCTACATGTTCCACTCTCTGGAGAGAATATCCTGGCGCAGGTTCTGAAAAGAAGACTTTCCTACATATTGTTCTGAAGAATTTCTATCTGCTTGCTTCAATATTGGAGAATATATCTCTAACTTTAGATTTGATTCTCTAGAACTAGAATTTTGTTTCACTTCAAGTGGTGCTAGACTCTTGTTTAACCTCAGGACACAGGGTCCAAGTCCAGTCAGGGCCCCTGCTTTCCTGTGGAACTTCTAGTCTGACTTGGACAATGCAGAACGTCCTGGGCATAGAAGAATCTCTGTCTGCCAGGATAGAAATCAGTAAACTAATTGCAGTTGGATGTTTTTTTCAGCTTACCCATGTGAAATAGCTCCCTGGTGTCTGAGTAGTGAGAAAGTCCCAATGGAGTCGAGGGAATTGGTGCTGATAGAGAAGAATTCCAAACCCATTGTAATTAGACATTTTGTGTGGACTTGAACTGATTGTTGGGTGAGTCTTCCTACAACTCGAACTTGTGATCTGATGTCCAATAAGCCTTTCCTGAAACTCTGGAGACTTTTGTAGTACCAAGAATGAAGTTACAGAACATTTTGTAAAATTTGGGAACTTTTCGTCTTTCTTGGGCTAGGGCAAGGTGGTAAGCTTGCAAATTAAAGACGTCACTGCCTGTTTGTAGCTAACTTTTAGTAGATTGACCAGCTCTGAAATTCTTCTGTTTTAAGCTACTGCGGCATCGCAAAAGCCATGTGAAGCCCTGCCTGCCAATAGCTCCAAGCCTTATTCCAAAAATATTCTGATGCTGAATGTAAAACATTCGATAAACCACTTCCTCTTGCCAGACTGCACTTAATCACAAGTTGGCAGTGGATTGTGTCTAGGTCTAGAGTTACAGCATCGAACAGAATAAACAATATTTTGACTTCTTAATATGTTATAGAGAACACTCTCTGTTTTTACAATAACTCATGATCCCTACTTCCCATTATCATCATTTTTGTTTCATTTTATTCATTAGTTTGAAACATCTATCTTTCTTATTACTTGACTGTAAGTTTGTTAAGATGTTGCTACACATACACCACATACATTTTTCTCTGAGGAAGGGCTTGTTGTTATGTCAAGCTAGCAAGGGTGAGTCTGGTGTTCCTCATGGAAACCAGTTTCCCTAGAAAAAGTCAAATATATTTGACTTTTTGGGAGCTTAAACACAGTTGACATCAAATCTGTAGCTTCTCTCTGCCAGGACGTAAGAATCCAGCTTCCTACACAGTGGTTGCTGGGGTGCCCTGTTGTCCTCATCTCTGATCAGAGTGCCATGCCAGCCTGTTGCAAAAGCCAAAGGTTGTCCTGGCAGGCACTGGGATCATAGAACACCTTGTCAGCAGTTAAGATCATTTTGCTACAGTTTGTATTTAGGACATTATATTGAGGTAAAAAATATAGCGATACAAAATATTGCCTATAAAAATATTGATGACAAAAGTATCAACTTTACATATTTACTGTGTAAAGTGCAAAAATATTGGCTATAAGAATATATTAGGCAAAAATATTGATATTATACTGGTAAGCGTATATATTTAAAAGTGTTTAGCATAATAATAGCTAGAAAAAAATTAACTTTTAAAAATATATTACATGTATAAATGTATGTCTATATATATAAAAATGTAAAGATAAATTTAATAACTTAAAAATAATAGCAAAGTAACATTAAAATAAAAAAATATATAAATACATAAAATTATTAACCAAAAATATAATAATGAAACAAAAACATACAAATAATTTCACATAAATATATATATTTCTGATGGATACATCTGCCTGTGGATTCCTCATCTTTTTGAATTTCCCCATGCGCAGCATTCCACTGAAACTTTTCTCCATAGCTCTCCCACGTCGACGAGGACATCACAATGGAATGGCTCCGCACGCGACTCCGCGTGATGACATCGGAGCCATAAGAAAACCTCGTCGGCGTGCTGATGTCAGTTCCCTTTTTTCGCGCAGTCTACGCGTAAGGGTTTTTCCAAGGCTCTCCATTTCTGGGAGTTTCTTAGTTTCAAGTACTTCGTGTAACTGTAGCAGCGATCATGGCTACCCAAAGGAAGTCCAGTTTTAAGCCATGCAGGGAATGTGGGGGTCAGAGGTCAATTACTGACCCCCCATGAGGATTGTTTATGGTGCCTCTTATCAGACCACGACGTCGAGGGGTGTTTGTCATGCAGGCGCATGATCCCCAAAGCCTTAAAGGAAAGGGAGGCCAAGCTGTTTATGGCCAAGGGGAAAAAACAGAAAAGAGGTTAGAGGAGGTCGAGATCCAGGTCCAAGTCACCGACGCCGCATACCTCAAAGTCGTCGAGTAAACATAAAAAGAAGAGGTGCCATGGACATCGACGTCAGTCATCAAAGAACGGCACACCGAAGTCAGGGCCTCCGGTTCCCCGACATCACCGCAAGGACGAAGTTTCTCCTTTTCCTTCTCCTCAGGTGGCTCCGACCGAGTCTCCGGCTCCGAGAGCTTCACCGGTGCCCAGAGAAATGACGCCTCCACCACTGGCCACTCCACCCTCGGCTCCAGGGTCTCCGGCGCCACTGTCGGAGCCGATTAGATGGTCTCCTCAAGCGGTCTCAGAACCCATGGTATCGGATCCAGGATATCCTGCCTTTCCGGCTCCAGGTATAGATCTGTCACATTTCCTTAATGTGATGTTTGGCATGTTTGCCAGAGCGGCTAACCCTGCTGGTGCGCCAGTTGGCCCCATGGGTCCACTGGTTTACTCCTTGGGAGGCTTGCCACCTCACTTCTCTCAGGCACCTCTCTTGCCTTTCATGCCAATGGCTCCTGGGAGTTGGCCTCTCCCGACGCAGAGGTTCTCGACGCCGGTGCAGTCCCTGGAGGGAAGAGTGCCGTTGGATGGATAATCTCCAACGCCATCTGGCTCCGGTCCGGCGCTGATATGACCTCGCCCGGCGTCTTCTACTATCCCGGTGGAACTTCATCTACGCTGGTCCCGAAGTCAACGGCGCCATGTCTGGCGCCGCCGACACCGGTCCCAAGAATAAGATCCAGAAGGGAAGCACAAAGGCTGATTGAAGAGGAGGAGTAGCAAGAGCAGCAGGAGGAGGCTGAAGAGGGTGAGATTGTTGACCCTGTACAAGAGTTTGAAGGACTACAGGAGGCTAGTGGCCTGGACACATCTCCTGAATGGGAGCTCTCCTCACCAAAAGGCCATCCAACACAGAAGGTGTCTTGATATCATTCTGTTATAAGGAAGGCAGTGGACCTGCTTGATTTGCCATTGCCTACTGCAGAACTTAAATCTAACATTTTAACGGAGGTACTTTATTCCCCTTCTTCTGTCTCGGAACCTCTGCTTCCTTTTAATGAGACTTTGACTGAACCCATCTTAGAGGTGTGGCAGAAACCAATGACTGCTCCTGCGGTGCCCAGGTCTGTGGCGAGGAGGTATAAGGTGGCTCCGGGAGATCCTGCTTTCCTTTCTACCCACCCATCAACAGAGAGTCTAGTAGTCCAGGCATTGTGCTCCTCCAAGCAATCTGTAGGCTCATTTCCATCTATGCCTGCAGATAGAGAAACCAAACAAATGGATCAATTGGCAAAGAAGGTATTTTCTTAGGCTAGTATAGCTCTAAAATCAACTAATGCGACATGCCTGTTGGGTCGCTATATCCATGCTCTGATGGACTCAGCGAGGGAGGTGCTCCTGAAGCTTCCAGAGGACGTTCAGGGCTACTTTTCGGAAGTACTGGTTGGTACTCAAGCTGTGGCCTGTCAGGTCATTCAATCGGGACTTGACACTGCGGACTCTCTTGCCAGGGTAATGGGTTCCTCTGTTGCGACCAGGAGGCATGCTTGGTTAAGGGGATCTGGGTTTTCACTGGATGTCCAGGCTACCCTTTTGGACTTGCCTTTTGAAGCTTCCCTACTTTTGGCAAAACGCAGACTCTGCGCTACAGCTCTTTAAAGATAGCGAGATCGTTGGGTCTCCAGTCCCAGTCCAGGTGTTTTGGATACCACAGGTTTCGCGGTTTTGGCAGGACTTTGTCCTTTCGAGCCAAGCAGCAGCAGCAGCCACAACAATGGCAACATTCAAACCATCTGTATAGGTCATACAGGGGAAAGGTTAGAGGTCATCTGCGAGGCACAGCTCGGCAGCAAGTCTCCTCCTCCTCCTTCTCCTCCTCCTTCTCCTTCTCCTCCTCCTTCTCCTCCTCCTCTCCTGCCCCTCCAACTGGTACGGCAGGGAAGTAGCTCTAGCTCCTCCACCCTCAAGCATGTTGGTCCTGTGGGAGGACGGGTGTCCCGTTTTCTACGAAATTGGAGGTCTGTTACTTCAGATCTCTGGGTGTTGGATTTCGTAGAGAATGGGTATGCCCTACCCTTCCGGGAGTTCCCCCCTCCTTTCCTCCCTCGTCAGGGTTGGTGTTCAGAGGAGCACCTGTTGCTACTGCAGCAGTAGGTTCTTTCTTTGCAAACATTCTTCTGGATGAACTTAACCTTCCTTACATCAAAAGACTGTCGCAGGAACTAGAGGCGATGCAATTAACTCAACATGTAACCACCTCTACCCACGTGAAAGGATATATACTTGATCCTTTAATCTCTAATAATTTAAAGATTCAAGTATCCGCTCCAGTACCTGTGCCATGGTTGTATCACCATTTTATCCCTTTCACATTGACTAACATAGTAGCCCAAAAAATAACTAAAATATTACTTCCAATCAGATGAAGAACTGGTCAAAACTCAACCTGGAAGTATGGTTGAAAACTTTGGAAACCTCTACCCCAAATCTAAAAGGAAATCTGGATGAGGCTTATACTCATTGGGAAAGCTGGATTACTCCGTCACTAGATAAGGGTATCCCTAAAACTGCATCTAAGTCAAAAACGAACACCAAAAGGGCACCGTGGTTTAATGCTCACCTAGTTTCCTTAAGAAAGGGTTGTAAGAAGTTGGAGGGAAAATGCCTGAAGGATTACTATCCACTTCTAAAAGCTAGTTATAAGTCAACCATTAGGCTTTACCATAATGATATCAAAAAGGCCCAGGCAATTTTTTTAAAGGAAAATATAAATCAGGCGGCAAATTCCCCTAAGGAACTGTTCAAAGTTGTTAAATCCTTGACAACCTTAAACCAGGATAACTCCCTTTCACACCCCCCCAAGATAAGATGTAACGAGTTAGCTGTCTTTTCCATAAAAAGGTCACAGACATTTATGACTCATTTCAAGGAGGGACCGGGACATTTCCAAACCATGCAACAGACCCTTTGTTGGCTCCTACTCCTCCTGTCTTAACCCACTTTCCATCTTCTAACAAAGATACAGTATGAACTCTTATGGGTAAGATCAAATTGGGATCTCCCCTAGATCCAGCACCCACCCCCCCCACATTTTATAAAGGCATGGAGGCTATTCTCCATTCAATAGTTGAAATTCTTAATCCCTCATTAGTGTCATGAACAGTCCCATATATATGGAAACATGCAATCATTAGACCGCTGCTAAAAAATCGCATTTAGATCCCTCATTACCTATCAATTACCGGCCTATCTCACTGTTACCTTTTGCAGGAAAGCTTCTAGAGAAACATGTAAATCGGGTGATGTCTGATTTTTTGGAAGACAATCATCATCTTCACCCCAAGCATATGGACTTTTGTGCGCAGCATAGCGCTGAATCTGCCCTTCTGGCAGTAACAGAAGAGCTTAAAAGCACTCTCGATCAAGGTGGCTCAGCCGCAATATTGCTCTTAGATCTGAGCGCAGCATTTGATAAAGCCTTGGATTGGCTGGTGTCCTTTCTAAATTATATATCCTTCCAAGTTATGGAATCCAGCTACCGCTCTGACAATATGCTTTTGATATGTGGGGTGCCACAGGGTTCTTCGCACAGCCCCACGCTATTCAATATCTATAAGCGACCGTTGGCGGATATTGTCCAGGAGTTTGGCCTATCCGTGGTCTCGTATGCAGATGATACGCAGCTGGTGGTCTCCTTTGATAACGGAGCAAATTTGGACTGTAAACAATTAGCGCCAAGTCTGGAAAAGGTGGCGGAGTGGATGACGAGCAGCTGCCTGAAGTTAAATGGGGACAAGACAGAGCTGATGATTCCGGGGAGCAAATCGGTCCTCAGGCCTTTGTCCAGCTGGCCTAACTGTATGGGGAACTCGCCAGCTCCTAACTCTTCCATCAAGAACCTTGGAATCTTGATTGACAATGAACTGACAATGGAAGTTCAAGCAAAAAAGCTGGCCGGCTCATGCTTCGGACTACTTAGAATGATCCGGAAGGTCCTGGAGTTGATTCCAAAACATTTAAGGAAAATAGTAAGTCAAGCAATGGTGATTTCCCTTCTTGATTATGGTAATTCCCTTGACCTAGGCTCCAATAAATATGTTATAAAACAACTTCAAGTTGTGCAGAACGCTGCAGCTAGGCTTCTGTATAAGGTCCCAATTCTTGAACCAGTAGGGGAGCATCTGAAACAGCTCAATTGGCTCCCGATTGACACCAGGATCAAATTTAAGGCATTTTGCTTGACCCATAAAGCAATAAACAACAGAGGCCCCCCTAAAATCAGAGGCAAGGTTGTGCCATATCTCCCCAACAAAAGTCTAAGATCATCTCAAGAACACCTTCTCAGATCCACAAGAATTAAGAGAGCAAGATGGGAAGGTAGATCCTTCTCACATTTGGCACTTAGGGAAAAAAGGGAAAATTTGTTTTCAACTATTGAGTTTTATGGGAGCTCTGTCCCTTTGGATTTAAAGAGCCCCTCTCCTTGGTTTCAAGACTTAAGCTTTGGAACACATTGCCAGGTGAATTAAGATCTGTAGAAATGGAATCTAGTTTCAGGAAAAAGTTAAAGACATGGTTATTTCTGCAGTACTTTTAACATACATACTTATTTCCCTTCCACACCTCAATCACTTAGCGCTGGGAAGCCCTTGGGCAGCTATGCGCTTTAGAAATCCATTTAGCATTAACACAAAGGTGTGATAGAGGTGGTTCCGGAGCAGGAAAGGGGTCAGGTATGCTACATCCGGTACTTCCTGATTCCCAAAATGGACGGTCGATTGAGGCCGATCCTAGACCTCAGGGTCTTGAATTTTTACCTAAAACAGGAGAAGTTCAATATGTTGGCCCTAGCTCAGGTTCTTCTGGCAATGCAGCAGGAAGACTGGATGGTGCCAATCGATGTGCAGGATGCGTATTTTCACATTCCCATCCTGAAGTCGCATCGGAAGTATCTCCGTTTTACGGTGGGGTCTCAACACTACTAGTTTGTGGTTCTTCCGTTCGGTCATACTTCTGCACCTCGGGTCTTCACAAAGGTGATGGCGGTGGTGGCAGCTCATCTCAGAAGGTCGGGGATTCCTGTTTTCCCCTATCTGGACGACTGGCTGCTCAAAGCAAAGTCGCCAGAGATGGTGCTGCATCATCTGCAGGTAACAGCACGGCTGTTGTTCGACTTGGGCTTCTCAATAAATGTACCCAAATCTCACCTGGTGCCCTCTCAGCGCAACCTGTTCATAGGGGCAGTACTGGACACTACTGTGTGTCGAGCTTTCCCGCCTCCGCTGAGGATTCTCGACATTCAGGAGATGATTCCTTTGTTTCACGATGGAGCAGTTATTCCAGTCCTGAAGGTGCTACGCCTGCTCGGTCTGTTCGCTTCCTGCATACTGTTGGCCAACCATGCATGCTGGCACATGAGGGCACTCCAGTGGTGCCTCCGCAGGCAGTGGTATCAACACAACGGAGATCTCAGGGAGATGGTCAGGATCTCCAGAGACACTTCAGCGGAGCTGTCTTGGTGGAGTGTGGAGGGCAACCTGTCTCAAGGGAGGCCCTTTCAACTTCCTCTACCAGTGGCGACGTTGATCACGGAGGCCTCCACTTTAGGGTGGGGTGCTCATCTGGAGGATCTGGAGATCAAGGGTCTTTGGTCTCTGGAAGAAAGGTTGCTTCACATCAACCTTCTGGAATTGCGGGCGATACGTTTGGCTCTTAAGGCTTTCCTTCCCTCCCTTCGCGGTCAGTTGGTTCAAGTCCTAACGGACAACACTACCGCGATGTGGTACATAAACAAAGAGAGAGGCGTAGGGTCATATCGTCTCTGCAGAGAGGCTCTGCGACTCTGGTCCTGGGCTCAGGATCATCAGATTTGTTTAATTGCAAATCATCTGGCCGGAGTGCTGAATGTGCGTGCGGACAGTCTCAGTCGGCAATTCTCGGCCGATCACGAGTGGAGGTTTCATCCGGAGCTGGTCCATCACATCTTCAAGATGTGGAGGTTTCCTCAGTTGGACCTTTTCGCCACTCAAGAGAACGCGCATTCCCCTTCGTTTTGCAGTCTCCAGTTTCCGATGCGGGGAGCATTGGGGGATGCATTTCGATTGTATTGGGGCTCACAACTCCATTACGCATTTCCTCCCATACCCTTGATTCCTCGGGTTCTGAGGAAGATTCGCCAAGACCGGGCCCAAGTTATATTGATCGCCCCGGATTGGCCAAGAAGGGTGTGGTACACAGACCTTCTTTACCTCTCATCGCACCCTCCTCTCCGTCTCCCTCTCAGGGCAGATCTCCTCTCGCAGTCGCAGGGGCAGGTTCTTCACCCCACCTCCAGAGTCTGCACCTTCATGCCTGGAGATTGACCCGGGCAATCTGAGTTCTTTCTCTCTCCCACAGGATGTGGTGGATGTTATTTTATCGTCCAGCACACACTCCACCAAATCTGTTTATTTTTCTAGATGGGCCAGGTTTGTGAAGTGGTGTGGAGAGAGGTCCATTGATCCTTTGAAGGCCCATTTATCGGATGTACTTTGGCCCAGCAAGGTTGTGCTGTGGCGACGGTTAAGGGCTATTTGTCGGCCTTCCTTTGTTTGCTGGCCCAGCCGTCTTTATTTAAGTCTCCCATTGTCATGAGGTTCATTAAGGGCCTCACAAATAGGTTCCCTCCCACTCCCTTTATTATGCCACAGTGGGATTTGAATTTAGTTCTTACATTTCTGATGGGGTCTCCTTTTTGAGCCTCTTCATAGTTGTCTGTTGAGGTTGCTTTCTTTTAAGACTATTTTTCTGGTGGCTTTTACCTTGGCCAGGCGGGTGAGTGAGCTCTTAGTTCTAAGCCCCCTTTCACTACTATCCATGCAGACAAGATGGTTCTTAGGACCAGGGCTGCTTTCCTGCCTAAGGTGGTTTCTCCTTTCCATCTGGGACAGTCTATTACATTGACTCCCTTCTATCCTCCCCCTCACCCTTCCAAGGAGGAGGAGAGACTTCACCGCCTGGACCCTAAGAGGGTGGTCAGTTTCTACCTGGACAGAACCAAGGACTCAAGGCTGGATGACCAGCTCTTCGTTGGCTTTGTTAGGAAGATGAAGGGAAAAGCCATCCACAAGAGAACGTTATCCAGGTGGATCGTCTTGTGCATCAAGATATGCTACGCCCTGGCCAAGAAAGAACCTCCTGAAGGTATTAGAGCTCATTCTACTAGAGCTACGTCTACCACATCTGCTTTGGCTAGAGGTGTTCCTGTAGGGGACATTTGTAAGGCTGCAACATGGGCCTCCCTCCACACTTTCGCGAAGCATTATTGCTTGGATTCTGAGGTGAGGAGGGATGGCCATTTTGCTCGTTCTGTGTTGCAGGATTTTTTGGTATGAGTAGGTGGACACCCCCCTCCGGGAGCGGGACTGCTGTGGGATGCAATTCAAAAGGTGAGGAATCCACAGGCAGATGTATCCATCAGAAGAACAAGTTACTTACCTTCAGTAACGCCTTTTCTGTTTGAGACAGTATCTGCCTGTGGATTCCTCACTGACCCACCCTCCTCCCTGTTGTCCACCTTCTTATACCGTAAACGTTTTCATGGTTTGACATGGTTGTTTTCCTTTGTCTTTTGCTTGCCATACTGTTGGTTGGTAGGAAATGCTTTGTTTAGCTTTTCCTTTTTTAACTATATACTGTGTGTATTAGTGTATATATTGTATGCTGTGTATACTTCAATTATGTTGTCGGTCAACCCGTTCGCCTCGGAGGCACGGAAAAAATGGGTGGAACTGACGTCAGCACGCCGACGGGGTCTTCTTATGGCTCCGGTGACGTCATACGGAGTTGCGAGCGGAGCCCGTGCCATTGTGACGTCATGGTCAAAGTGGGAGAGCTAAGAAAAAGTTTCCGTGGAATGCTGGCGCAGGGGTAATTCAAAAAGTGAGGAATCCACAGGCAGATACTGTATCCACCAGAAAAAGCGTTACTGAAGGTAAGTAACTTGTTCATTAACACAAACAATAAAAAATATATATTTTGAAATTTTTCAGAACAACCAAATATGAATTTTAGTACATTTGCTCTAATAATTGTAATTAATATGTAATAATTTACATATTTTACAAACAAATTAACCAATTAAAAATGTTTACTGTTCAAAATATATATATTTAAATCATCTCCCCATCCTAACCTTCTACAAAGCCCAACAACTCACAAAAACTGGAATAATATTTAAAAACAATATTAATATATGATACATAAAATATACACAAAAAGTACACTGAAGATACTATGTAATAAAAGAATATGAAATAATTGCATAATAAATGCACAAAAATGAAATATAAAATGTGATTAGTGTACATAATTAATACTCTAATTAAAGGATTAAAATGTATAAAAATATCAATCTATTCAATTTTACAAGATAGATATTTTAATACACTTGCAACCCTACTCCCCTACAAACCCAAACTCGCACCAACAAAAAAGTAAACTTGAATATATATTCAGGTCCTCAAATATATTACCAAATGAAAAAACTCTACAAAAAAATTTAACTTAACAAAATAATTATATTTTACAACACTCAAACTAATACAACATTACAAAAACCTCAATTAGTCATTATGTGTATTACTATGAAATGAAAATGTATTAAATAATTCAATTTTGTTAAGAAAGTAAAAGAAACGATTTTTTTACCTGTGATATTATGTCCCACAATATTTTGGACATCACAATATTTTTACAGTGATATAAAAGACCAACAATATCACGCTAGAACATCTACAACTCAGAGTAGGAGTTGGCTTTGAGTCCTGTCATTGCAGAGGCAAAGAACAACTAGCCTGTGTGTGTTTTGTTTTTGCTGCAGCCTCAGTGATCCATGTTCTCTTTAGTTGGATCAGGCAGTATGCATCTTCATTGCATGAGGCAGTTTCCAGTTTTGCTGCGCATGAGATCATTTCCACTAGGTCCTATGTCTAACCCCTGTTTTAAATGTGCTTACCACTTTTCATCATTATCCCTGTCTGATACCCTAGTGTGTCTCTTCAAACCAGATGTCATTGCAAACCTGAAATGATAGCAATATGCTGTAAGATCGAAAATGCTGATTTCATATCTTGTGTGTCAACTGTGTTCAACGTATCTATACTGAGGACCTCCAGTGCCTCAGAGTTCCAGGGAGCCACTGCAGAGAGGGTAGAGATTGAGAGTAAGCGTGAAAATTAACCCTGGGAGTAGTTCGCGAAGTAGCGCTACGCGAAGCTACGCGAAGTGCACTTCGCACCACGCGAGCTACGCCTAGCACTACGCAAAATGCGTAGTGCGCTGTTCGCAATGATTGCACAGTGCCGGATGCTTGTCCGCACTGTGCAATCCTTGAAAACGGCATCTTGCACAGTGCGAGCTGTCTTTTACTGCCGCTCGAGTAGATTTTTACTCGAGCTGCAGCTTTCTCAACGCGGACTGGTAGTTTCTCATCGCGAGCGGTCGCGAGCATACGCAACCACTCGCAATGAGAAACCTGACCTCCCCGCGTTGAGAATCTCGTTAGGAGGTTTATTTTCCACGCTCGCGATCGACAACTTGATGTTGCTGATCGCGAACGAGGAAAAAGTCTCGCCGGGATGTCATTTTGCTTGCTCGCGGTCGCCAACTTGACGTTGAGGACCGCGAGCAAGCAGAAAATGACCGCTGCACTACGCTACGCTAGTTTGCACTGTGCTATGTGCAATTCGCGTAGTGCGAAGTAGCGCAAACTTCGCAAACTACGCGAGCGTAGCGTAGTGCTTTGCCCAGGGTTAGTGAAAATGAGAGAAAATGTTGGAGCGCTTGAGTGAGACTTTGGTGGACCACATGAACTTCTTCACTGATAAGATTTTCATGGTATCAGTGTGTGATTTTCTGCCAGCAATACTATTGTGCAATGAGAAAATTATAAGTGACACCATTTAACAAAATTTAAATTGCTCTGTAAATTGGTTTCCTTTTTTATCTCCAGGACTGGTATGAACACGGAAAACCTCATGTTTTCTGGGTTTCCGGGTTTTACTTTACTCAAGCATTTTTAACTGGGGCAATGCAGAACTATGCCCGGAAGTACACGATTCCTATCGACCTCTTAGGCTATGAGTTTCAGGTAAGTCTACATATTTTTTCAAATATTCATATTAGGCAGAGTATGAACCGAGATGGCTACACTTTGTACTTATAATGTGCTGCATCACCTTGGTATTCTCAAAAGCTAACTTCAGGACAACCACAAGGTTTTCTTTCAAAACAGAACCAACCTTAATGGATCAGAACTATATCTAACCAACCAGTTTGTATGATGAGGGTACAGTGGGTTGGTGGAAGTTGTGGGGAGGGATTAAATAAGAGTATTTAGGAAGGGAGCAACCTATGTTGTTTTTTCATTATGTTTCATAATCAGACCTAAAAAAATGAACTTTCACTTTCTACATTTCCTTCCACTAAACAATGTTGACCTTCTCAGTCACTGAAATATTTCCAGGCATCCTTATGCAGTGGTCCAGTCTGTCACAGCTCAGGGACTGTCATCTGCCATGCCCTCTGTACTCTTTAAAGAACTTGAATGCATAAGTTGGCTTTTCCTTTGTGTACAATTTGCATCCTTCCTATATGTATGAATTGCACATTCATATTTGTAGCTAAACCGTACAGTTCCTCCACCTTCCTTTGTTGTGTGCAGATGGAATTAGTCCTTTTACTAGCTCAGTGGTCCCATATTGTGTGCTTCTTTGAAGAGGGCCTCTCTCTCTTTTGAAGTCATGATAATTGTCAAACCACCTTTATTGCTGTTACTGGTTTACTCTTTCCTAATCTACGGGACACTTGATCATCAGAGAAGCACTCCGATCTGTCAGTCAACAATGGCTTCTCCAAAGTCCAATCTCCTATTCTTTACTGGAATCCCTGGTGATCTGCTTCATTTTTAAGTTGTTTGATTTTTCAGTGCACTAACAATTTACAAAAGGGGATGATGGACGGAACGCTTGAGCCAATCAAACACTCACCCCCAGTCAACTGATCTGGGTTTAATCCATCATCATTCTTTAGCTCACTCCACCACCCCAGTTCAGACATGGCCATATGCAAATCAGTCTGACCCTGTGCCTCATGGGAACAGTCCAGCCCGAACTGCCAAGCCATGTCTTCCCTGGACCGGAAACAAGCATCCTAGGACCGGTTTCTGGCATTCCAGCCGTCATCAGCCAGGCTTGCTTGAATCCAGTGGCAAAGTGAGCAAGGGACCCACGTCTGGGCATACCCCCGCCAACCTAGGGCGAACAAGGCGATACAAAAGGGATGATGGACGGAACGCTTGAGCCAATCAAACACTCACCCCCAGTCAACTGATCTGGGTTTAATCCATCATCATTCTTTAGCTCACTCCACCACCCCAGTTCAGACATGGCCATATGCAAATCAGTCTGACCCTGTGCCTCATGGGAACAGTCCAGCCCGAACTGCCAAGCCATGTCTTCCCTGGACCGGAAACAAGCATCCTAGGACCGGTTTCTGGCATTCCAGCCGTCATCAGCCAGGCTTGCTTGAATCCAGTGGCAAAGTGAGCAAGGGACCCACGTCTGGGCATACCCCCGCCAACCTAGGGCGAACAAAGCGATACAAAAGGGGATGATGGACGGAACGCTCGAGCCAATCAAACACTCACCCCCAGTCAACTGATCTGGGTTTAATCCATCATCATTCTTTAGCTCACTCCACCACCCAGTTCAGACATGGCCATATGCAAATCAGTCTGACCCTGTGCCTCATGGGAACAGTCCAGCCCGAACTGCCAAGCCATGTCTTCCTGGACTGAAACAAGCATCCTAGGACCGGTCTCTGGCATTCCAGCCGTCATCAGCCAGGCTTGCTTGAATCCAGTGGCAAAGTGAGCAAGGGACCCACGTCTGGGCATACCTCCGCCAACCTAGGGCGAACAAAGCGATACAAAAGGGGATGATGGACGGAACGCTTGAGCCAATCAAACACTCACCCCAGTCAACTGATCTGGGTTCTAATCCATCATCATTCTTTAGCTCACTCCACCACCCCAGTTCAGACATGGCCATATGCAAATCAGTCTGACCCTGTGCCTCATGGGAACAGTCCAGCCCGAACTGCCAAGCCATGTCTTCCTGGACCGGAAACAAGCATCCTAGGACCGGTTTCTGGCATTCCAGCCGTCATCAGCCAGGCTTGCTTGAATCCAGTGGCAAAGTGAGCAAGGGACCCACGTCTGGGCATACCCCGCCAACCTAGGGCGAACAAAGCGATACAAAGGGGATGATGGACCGAACGCTTGAGCCAATCAAACACTCACCCCCAGTCAACTGATCTGGGTTAAATCCATCATCATTCTTTAGCTCACTCCACCACCTCAGTTCAGACATGGCCATATGCAAATCAGTCTGACCCTGTGCCTCATGGGAACAGTCCAGCTCGAACTGCCAAGCCATGTCTTCCTGGACCGGAAACAAGCATCCTAGGACCGGTCTCTGGCATTCTAGCCGTCATCAGCCAGGCTTGCTTGAATCCAGTGGCAAAGTGAGCAAGGGACCCACGTCTGGGCATACCCCCGCCAACCTAGGGCGAACAAGCTGATACAAAGGGGATGATGGACGGAACGCTTGAGCCAATCAAACACTCACCCCAGTCAACTGATCTGGGTTTAATCCATCATCATTCTTTAGCTCACTCTACCACCCCAGTTCAGACATGGCCATATGCAAATCAGTCTGACCCTGTGCCTCATGGGAACAGTCCAGCCCGAACTGCCAAGCCATGTCTTCCTGGACCGGAAACAAGCATCCTAGGACCGGTTTCTGTTCCAGCCGTCATCAGCCAGGCTTGCTTGAATCCAGTGGCAAAGTGAGCAAGGGACCCACGCCTGGGCATACCCCCGCCAACCTAGGGCTGAACAAAGCGATACAAAAGGGGATGATGGACGGAACGCTTGAGCCAATCAAACACTCACCCCAGTCAACTGATCTGGGTTTAATCCATCATCATTCTTTAGCTCACTCCACCACCCCAGTTCAGACATGGCCATATGCAAATCAGTCTGACCCTGTGCCTCATGGGAACAGTCCAGCCCGAACTGCCAAGCCATGTCTTCCTGGACCGGAAACAAGCATCCTAGGACCGGTTTCTGGCATTCCAGCCGTCATCAGCCAGGCTTGCTTGAATCCAGTGGCAAAGTGAGCAAGGGACCCACGTCTGGGCATACCCCCGCCAACCTAGGGCGAACAAAGCGATACAAAAGGGATGATGGACGGAACGCTTGAGCCAATCAAACACTCACCCCAGTCAACTGATCTGGGTTTAATCCATCATCATTCTTTAGGCTCACTCCACCACTCCAGTTCAGACATGGCCATATGCAAATCAGTCTGACCCTGTGCCTCATGGGAACAGTCCAGCCCGAACTGCCAAGCCTTGTCTTCCCTGGACCGGAAACAAGCATCCTAGGACCGGTTTCTGGCATTCCAGCCGTCATCAGCCAGGCTTGCTTGAATCCAGTGGCAAAGTGAGCAAGGGACCCACGTCTGAGCATACCCCCGCCAACCTAGGGCGAACAAAGCGATACAAAAGGGGATGATGGACGGAACGCTTGAGCCAATCAAACACTCACCCCAGTCAACTGATCTGGGTTTAATCCATCATCATTCTTTAGCTCACTCCACCACCCCAGTTCAGACATGGCCATATGCAAATCAGTCTGACCCTGTGCCTCATGGGAACAGTCCAGCCCGAACTGCCAAGCCATGTCTTCCCTGGACCGGAAACAAGCATCCTAGGACCGGTTTCTGGCATTTCAGCCGTCATCAGCCAGGCTTGCTTGAATCCAGTGGCAAAGCGAGCAAGGGACCCACGTCTGGGCATACCCCCGCCAACTTAGGGCGACCAAAGCGATACAAAAGGGGATGATGGACGGAACGTTTGAGCCAATCAAACACTCACCCCCAGTCAACTGATCTGGGATGCTTGTTTCCGGTCCAGGGAAGACATGGCTTGGCAGTTCGGGCTGGACTGTTCTCATGAGGCACAGGGTCAGACTGATTTGCATATGGCCATGTCTGAACTGGGGTGGTGGAGTGAGCTGAAGAATGATGATGGATTAAACCCAGATCAGTTGACTGGGGGTGAGTGTTTGATTGGCTCAAACGTTCCGTCCATCATCCCCTTTTGTATCGCTTTGGTCGCCCTAAGTTGGCGGGGGTATGCCCAGACGTGGGTCCCTTGCTCGCTTTGCCACTGGATTCAAGCAAGCCTGGCTGATGACGGCTGAAATGCCAGAAACCGGTCCTAGGATGCTTGTTTCCGGTCCAGGGAAGACATGGCTTGGCAGTTCGGGCTGGACTGTTCCCATGAGGCACAGGGTCAGACTGATTTGCATATGGCCATGTCTGAACTGGGGTGGTGGAGTGAGCTGAAGAATGATGATGGATTAAACCCAGATCAGTTGACTGGGGGTGAGTGTATGATTGGCTCAAACGTTCCGTCCATCATCCCCTTTTGTATCGCTTTGGTCGCCCTAAGTTGGCGGGGGTATGCCCAGACGTGGGTCCCTTGCTCGCTTTGCCACTGGATTCAAGCAAGCCTGGCTGATGACGGCTGAAATGCTAGAAACCGGTCCTAGGATACTTGTTTCCGGTCCAGGGAAGACATGGCTTGGCAGTTCGGGCTGGACTGTTCCCATGAGGCACAGGGTCAGACTGATTTGCATATGGCCATGTCTGAACTGGGGTGGTGGAGTGAGCTGAAGAATGATGATGGATTAAACCCAGATCAGTTGACTGGGGGTGAGTGTTTGATTGGCTCAAACGTTCCGTCCATCATCCCCTTTTGTATCGCTTTGGTCGCCCTAAGTTGGCGGGGGTATGCCCAGACGTGGGTCCCTTGCTCGCTTTGCCACTGGATTCAAGCAAGCCTGGCTGATGACGGCTGAAATGCCAGAAACCGGTCCTAGGATGCTTGTTTCCGGTCCAGGGAAGACATGGCTTGGCAGTTCGGGCTGGACTGTTCCCATGAGGCACAGGGTCAGACTGATTTGCATATGGCCATGTCTGAACTGGGGTGGTGGAGTGAGCTGAAGAATGATGATGGATTAAACCCAGATCAGTTGACTGAGGGTGAGTGTTTGATTGGCTCAAACGCTCCGTCCATCATCCCCTTTTGTATCGCTTTGGTCGCCCTAAGTTGGCGGGGGTATGCCCAGGACGTGGGTCCCTTGCTCGCTTTGCCACTGGATTCAAGCAAGCCTGGCTGATGACGGCTGAAATGCCAGAAACCGGTCCTAGGATGCTTGTTTCCGGTCCAGGGAAGACATGGCTTGGCAGTTCGGGCTGGACTGTTCCCTTGAGGCACAGGGTCAGACTGATTTGCATATGGCCATGTCTGAACTGGGGTGGTGGAGTGAGCTGAAGAATGATGATGGATTAAACCCAGATCAGTTGACTGGGGGTGAGTGTTTGATTGGCTCAAACGTTCCGTCCATCATCCCCTTTTGTATCGCTTGGTCGCCCTAAGTTGGCGGGGGTATGCCCAGACGTGGGTCCCTTGCTCGCTTTGCCACTGGATTCAAGCAAGCCTGGCTGATGACGGCTGAAATGCCAGAAACCGGTCCTAGGATGCTTGTTTCCGGTCCAGGGAAGACATGGCTTGGCAGTTCGGGCTGGACTGTTCCCATGAGGCACAGGGTCAGACTGATTTGCATATGGCCATGTCTGAACTGGGGTGGTGGAGTGAGCTGAAGAATGATGATGGATTAAACCCAGATCAGTTGACTGGGGGTGAGTGTTTGATTGGCTCAAACGTTCCGTCCATCATCCCCTTTGTATCGCTTTGGTCGCCCTAAGTTGGCGGGGGTATGCCCAGACGTGGGTCCCTTGCTCGCTTTGCCACTGGATTCAAGCAAGCCTGGCTGATGACGGCTGAAATGCCAGAAACCGGTCCTAGGATGCTTGTTTCCGGTCCAGGGAAGACATGGCTTGGCAGTTCGGGCTGGACTGTTCCCATGAGGCACAGGGTCAGACTGATTTGCATATGGCCATGTCTGAACTGGGGTGGTGGAGTGAGCTGAAGAATGATGATGGATTAAACCCAGATCAGTTGACTGGGGGTGAGTGTTTGATTGGCTCAAACGTTCCGTCCATCATCCCCTTTTGTATCGCTTGGTCGCCCTAAGTTGGCGGGGGTATGCCCAGACGTGGGTCCCTTGCTCGCTTTGCCACTGGATTCAAGCAAGCCTGGCTGATGACGGCTGAAATGCCAGAAACCGGTCCTAGGATGCTTGTTTCCGGTCCAGGGAAGACATGGCTTGGCAGTTCGGGCTGGACTGTTCCCATGAGGCACAGGGTCAGACTGATTTGCATATGGCCATGTCTGAACTGGGGTGGTGGAGTGAGCTGAAGAATGATGATGGATTAAACCCAGATCAGTTGACTGGGGGTGAGTGTTTGATTGGCTCAAACGTTCCGTCCATCATCCCCTTTTGTATCGCTTTGGTCGCCCTAAGTTGGCGGGGTATGCCCAGACGTGGGTCCCTTGCTCGCTTTGCCACTGGATTCAAGCAAGCCTGGCTGATGACGGCTGAAATGCCAGAAACCGGTCCTAGGATGCTTGTTTCCGGTCCAGGGAAGACATGGCTTGGCAGTTCGGGCTGGACTGTTCCCATGAGGCACAGGGTCAGACTGATTTGCATATGGCCATGTCTGAACTGGGGTGGTGGAGTGAGCTGAAGAATGATGATGGATTAAACCCAGATCAGTTGACTGGGGGTGAGTGTTTGATTGGCTCAAACGTTCCGTCCATCATCCCCTTTTGTATCGCTTTGGTCGCCCTAAGTTGGCGGGGGTATGCCCAGACGTGGGTCCCTTGCTCGCTTTGCCACTGGATTCAAGCAAGCCTGGCTGATGACGGCTGAAATGCCAGAAACCGGTCCTAGGATGCTTGTTTCCGGTCCAGGGAAGACATGGCTTGGCAGTTCGGGCTGGACTGTTCCCATGAGGCACAGGGTCAGACTGATTTGCATATGGCCATGTCTGAACTGGGGTGGTGGAGTGAGCTGAAGAATGATGATGGATTAAACCCAGATCAGTTGACTGGGGGTGAGTGTTTGATTGGCTCAAACGTTCCGTCCATCATCCCCTTTTGTATCGCTAACAATTTACGGCACTGTTGCCATCTTTGCTTCAATATTGATAGCACTTTTTTTCTCGCCATGTCACCATTCTTGTTATTGTTTCCAACAGAGTTTATAAAAGCTGTTGTGCTTGTGTCAGTACCATCCATCGTCCAATCAAGATTTAGTGGAGCGCTAAAGTAGGGCTTTCACCACATGGCTAAAAGAATTGGAGGTGGGGATATCAAAAGATCATAGAAAAACAATAGTGTTGTGCCGGTGTCCCACCCGGCGACAACTCCTGCGTTGCTCCCGGGCAGGCAGGACACACGACTCATGGATGGTGGGGGAGAGACTGGCAGACTGCAGCGCTTCCTCTGCTGCAAACTTACCTTATGGTGGCCAACCTGCCTGCACCATCTCTTCGGCATCCATTCTTCTCCTTGGGGGGAAAGGAGGGCTGGTTGGGAGAAGGCTGCCAGCATCTCCATGTTCTTTCTAGTTCTTCTTCCCAGAATCCTCTAGTGAGGAATTCTGAGTTATTGAATAGCCTAATCCAAAATGGCAGGTCCACATACCTTTAACATGTTTTTTTAATCTACCATGGCAGCTAGTACCTTCCTGTGATGTATTTCTTTCTCCAACAGTATAAAAGGCACTTTTCCTTTCTGCTACTCGAATCCCAACACTTCTTTGTTCCTGTGGGTGTGTTTCCTTGCTCCTGTTACCTCCAGCTTTTCAGTAGTGATTTTCTTAAGTTCTTTTCCTGCTTCTCTTGCCTCCCTCCTCCTTCTGGGGTCCTTTCTCTGGTTACCTTCTACCTGTGATATTCCTGGCATCCGCAGGTTTTTTGCCCTAGAGCATTTTCCAAGACAGTTAAAACTTGGGCTACTCAGGCAACCTAGACTCAAAGGTTCTTCTGAAACGCCTGACAAACAGATATGATGAAGCAGACCCAGCACCCATTGATGAGATCAGAGTCCATATCTAGAAACTGCTGTGCTTTCTCATGATAAAGCAATCATACTCTACATCCAGACAATACTTGGTCTGAAAGCAGAGTACCTCGAAAAGTGTCTGAAACTGAGGTTTAAATGCAAAATGCCCCTCAAATTATTAATGACACTAAAATGAGGGAGGGGAGCAGACGGTATGCGCGTCAACCAAAGGAACATCAACAAACGGTCTTATGGACCATAGTAACGCCACTATGAACATTCTCACAATATGAATTGCAAATCACTTTGTATTTTTGGAAAACTTCAGATAAGAAGAAAAATCTTCCTAACAGAAAGCTGAAGGTTGGACAAACACTGGGCATTCTGACTAGCATTATTACTAGCTTGTGGTAATGTAAGAGCCACAGCAGTGAGTGAAGGTGAGAGTCAAGCAGAAAGCATGCAAATTATACCAGGTTTTTTTTTTATTCAGTCAAATAAATTTACTCAAGGAAATGGGTTCAGACATGTTGGATATAGAGAATAAGGAAATATTGCTTCATCCAAAAAGAGAATCTTTGAAATATGTAATGGCATGAAGTAGGTCACATGCAATTTCTTCAGCCAGGCTTTAACAGAACCTCTACTAGAACCAATATTTGAACAGTGAAGACGCAACTTAATAAAGATTATGAACGAGGGGTGGAATCCTAGTGCGGAAAGCACTATCATAGAAATTGCAGGTAGGATAGGTAATAGCCCTAGAGATACAGATTGTCATTGTTTGAACCACTGAAACAAGACAGCTTCTGAATTTAACTTATGGTGTCTAAACAGAACAGTGGGACACTTTAGACCCACAATGTAAAGGAAATCTATAGCAATGTACAGCAGACAGTTACCTAAACATCAACCTGGGGTGTAGGTGGGGGAGCATTGAACAAGGAGTAACAAACACTAGCACAGATGTACCTCAATGGTGGACAGCAAGGGTCTCAATTATATTTTCCTAGCAAATGAAAAAAACTGTCAAGAATGATGTATTAGCAAGAAAATGTTGCCACCACGAAATCTGCAAGTCCATCTCCAGGTTTCATGCAGTGCAACACTAACTTCATAACTCAAAAAGATTAAAACATCCAATGTTCACAAAATATTTCAGTTACAGGATGTTCCTAAACATCTACCATCAAATCTTCATGGGCTACTGCATCAGGAGATTGCCCACATGCTAGATCTTAAAATAGCCATATATAGAGGTACATCACTTTCTGCATTGTAGGATCTTCATTGATAGCCATGATCGTTAGAGTAATTTCCCGCTGTGTTTGGAGACCTCAGAACACTCAAACCACATATTAATATTTATGCCATTCAAAACAGTATGCAACATATAAATGATTGAACAAGACCTTAGACTGTACTTCTAAAGTCCGTGTGATTTATTTCACATAGCTTTTAGCATTTCAACACGAAATTATGTCATTTGTGTCATGTCAAATATTAGACACCACTTTGTTTGATAAACATTGTCAAATGGTGTTCACTTACACACAAAAAATAAAATGATAAAGCAAAAACAAATTGTAATACAACACAGTGCAAAACATTACAAAACTAGTGTAAACGTGCAAAGTCTTCCAAGAGGAATATCAAACTGTACAAACGACCAGTCCTTGGTTGAAAAATGCACTAGGCGGACCTTACAAAATTATTACACAAAGGCTTCTGCCTATTGTCCTGCCCGTGTCATGAGCTATGGGGTTACAATTTTCAAAAGGGAAGTTGTCTAAATGGGGAAATCAGGATAATGGGGTATTCCCTCGAGACACGCCCTATGTTTAATCGCTGGAGTCAACGCGTTTCGAACCCCATCTTGCTGGGCGGTTCTCCTCATGACTAGGACTTGGTCTTGAGAACTGAAAATAATAATGACAAATATGTGTTTTAATAAAATTACCCTGTTCTGCAATAGAAGTTCTCTCAGAGTTACAAGTTTCATAGATTGATACTTGCTTCTGAGCCGAAGTATCAGCAACTACTTTTGGGACCCAAGGATCGAAGAAGAATGCTTCTTAGTTGGCGATATAACTGCAAGTGTTAAGGAGATGTAAAATGAGTACCATGAAACTAATAGGGCACTCGTTCCTGACTGGCTACCGAAATTATGAACTGAATTGTATCTTAATTACCCAAGTGGCACTGGAAATGTTCTGGATGAAAGCGGATTTCTGCGTTTTCTTTATTGAGTCTTCATAAATCTGAGGGGTAAAGACAGAATACGTGGACGTCTTTTTGAAGCCATTTTTGTTGGATGTTCCATCTTACCTACGGGATACCATGGATTTTATCAATAAAGTCGAAGGGGTTGCCTTTGATCCCAACACACACATCCTAGTTATCATGGATGTCTCATCTCTTTATACTCAAATCCCCCAGCAAGACGCATTAGACGCAATGGAACACTACCTGGAACTAAGACCAAGACCTCACCAAGTACCAACGGAGTTCATCCTTAGATTGGCATCGATTTCACTACGAAGAAACTTTTTCAGATTTGATGAAGATTTTTCCTCCAAATCAAAGGGACAGCCATGGGTTGTCCCTTTGCTCCAGAAATGGCCGTACTGTATATGGCCCGGTACCAGCATTGATTTATCTACCACAACAACCCATACATCGACCATATAGTACAATGGTACAGATACATCGATGATGTGTGGTGCATATGGAAAGGTTCTGAGTCATTACTTGAGGAATTCCATGTTTGGCTGAATAACCGAAGTCCTGACATCAAATTCAGCCTGGCACACAGCAACAAGAATCTTCCCTTCCTAGACGTGGATGTTAAACCAACAATGAATGGGTTAATTACGACACTACATATGAAACCCATAGATAAAAGCAATGGTCTGCATTTTAGAAGTTACCACCCCTGGAACTTGAAGAACAATTTGCCCTACGGGCAGTTTTACGCATAAGACGTAATTGCACCAGACGTGAAGACTTCGAGCTACATGCTGAGACATTGGTTAACAAACTTAAGGAGAGAGGTTATCCCCACAAGCTTCTGAAACAATCATGGAAGAGAGCGTGGTTTACGCCCAGGGAACATCTTTTGATTAAAAAAAAAAATACAGTGACTGACCGTATTGCCTTTGTTTCAACGTTTGGACCTCACGCTCATTCCCTAAAGAGGATCGTCCGGAGTAATTGGCATCTGATTGAGGGCTTTATTCCAAATATTGGCCCCCCATTATTTGCGCTCAAAAGGAATCGCAGTATTGGCCAACAAATTGTAAGTTCTTCTGCATCATCCAAAGAAAGAACAGACACGCTTCGCAGTATGCTCAATCTAAAACCCATTCAAGGGCACCACAAATGTGGTAATTGTTCAGTCTGTAGTTCCACCATAGACGGCAACTTGTTTTCAGATGGTCAAAGATATTGGTGCCACAATGACTTTACCAATTGCAAGACCAAAAATGTGGTGTACGCCATCGTATGCCCTTGCAAAAAAATGTACATAGGGAAAACCAGCCAGGAAGTGCGACAAAGGATTGTTCAACACTGCTCTAGATTGAAGAATAAAGTCTTAATTGCACCTTTAGTGGATCACTTCATTTCATCTAAACATTCTGAAAATGATTTCAATTGGACTGTCCTATGTGTAATAAAACCGAACCTGAGAGGGGGCGACCCTGAAGTCCTGCTATCTCAAAAAGAAGCGTTCTTGATAATGAAATTTGACACAGCGATGCGGGGGTTGAATGAAATGTCTGAAATTGCCAGATTGTAGGTTGTGCAATACCAAGTATCACGAAAGCATGTCGAAATATCCGCCTGTACTACAATTACCAGCATGCACTGTGTTTACATTGAAGGAAAATCCACTCCGGGTTTTACAAATATACCCTTGTGAACTAGTGAGATCTGTGTTTCACCCAGACCGTTTCCGAGCGAAGGCAGGAAGGAGCAGTTGAGCAGGAGGTGGTACAAGTTAACCCGACGTACGGAACAATCGGAAGCGAAGGATTATTTTCAGCAGAAGGCAAGTGAATGCAAGCTTTACATTTAGCTTTCATTGCTTCTTTGAAATCGGAAAGAGGCCCAGAGCCGCGTAGCGGCTCACGCTAGACTCACGCTGGCTTCATTACCTGTTTGCTTATCCTATAGATACAGGCAGCTCTTACTAACGTTGGCCCGGCGAGTGAATTCATTCTGTCTTTACCCCTCAGATTTATGAAGACTCAATAAAGAAAACGCAGAGATCCGCTATCATCCAGAACATTTCCAGTGCCACTGGTGTAATTAAGGTACAATTCAGTTCATAATTTCGGTAGCCAGTCAAGAACGAGTGCCCTATTAGTTTCATGGTACTCATTTTACATCTTCTTAACACTTGCAGTTATATCGCCAACTAAGAAGCATTCTTCTTCGATCCTTGGGTCCGAAAAGTAGTTGCTGATATTTCGGCTCAGAAGCAAGTATTAATCTATGAAACTTGTAACTCTGAGAGAACTTCTATTGCAGAACAGGGTGTTTTTATTAAAACACATAGTTGTCATTATTATTTTCAGTTCTCAAGACCAAGTCCTAGTCCTGAGGAAAACCCCCTAGCAAGATGGGGTTCGAAACGCGTTGACTCCAGCGATTGGGCGATTAAACATAGGGCGTGTCTCAAGGGAATACCCCATAATCCTGATTTCCCCATTTAGACAACTTCCCTTTTGAAAATTGTAACCCCATAGCTCATGACACGGGCAGGACAATAGGCAGAAGCCTTTGTGTAATAATTTTGTAAGGTCCGCCAAGTGCATTTTTCAACCAAGGACTTGTCGTTTGTACAGTTTGATATTCCTCTTGGAAGACTTTGCACGTTTACACTAGTTTTGTAATGTTTTGCACTGTGTTGTATTACAATTTGTTTATGCTTTATCATTTTCTTTTTTGTGTGTAAGTGAACACCATTTGACAATGTTTATCAAACAAAGTGGTGTCTGATATTTGACATGACACAAATGGCATAATTTTGTGTTGAAATGCTAAAAGCTGTGTGAAATAAATCACACGGACTTTAGAAGTACATTCTAAGGTCTTGTTTAATCATTTATATGTTACAAATAGTCTATCTGGACACCTTGATTGTTATGAACTATTAGAGTGGTTCAGTCCAGGTAGTTTAAGGACCCAAGCCTTTTTTGTTAAAAAAATTCAAAACAGTATGGCAGCACGCTAATACCAAACTGCTGCTTAAATATGTGTACAATGTAGGTAAAAGAAGACCTGATAAGCATTATCATAAAAGAAAAAATGTATAGTTGTTTCAGAGGCAATGTCTCAGACCTTCAGCTCACAGGGCCTAGAACAGAGCTTGGCAGGGGGAGGGTAATTTATTGACTAAAATGAAGATCACTACAATGCAGACCCAGGACTACAAGTAAGTAACCATTTCCTCTGCATTGTGGGTTCTTCATAAACATTAGAATAGAATAGCAAGCAAATCTCTAGCTTTCTGTGGCTCTTGGCCATTAGGAATAAAGAACAGCAATTCTTCAAGGTCATAAAAAGCGCTTTGACGAGCATTTAGTAAAAAGATTTTCAAAGGGTGGCTTCATAAATTATAGAGCTAGCTCTTGTGTCTCATTCAAGCTAATAGTGCCTAGTAAGTGTTTTCCAGCTGGCTGATTTACTAATCTCAGCCAGCAGAATCTTTCTTAACCAGACTGTAGTGGCTGCTTTTTCTGTGGCGAAATGGGCTTCGGGTCTTGCCTAATTGATAACAATAAGAAATGTTTAACAAGCAATCCAACAAGGAATCAACTGTTTCGGGATTCCTAAGCCTGTCCATAGTGGTCCAAATTTAAGAATGAGCTGATTAGGCTTTCCTATTGACCCGGTTTTAGCTAGATTCAAACACGAAATTACCTAGTGAGTGGAGAAAACGTTGAGTCAGTGTAGCCAGATTGCTGAAAGAATACACGAAGGGTAATAGCTTAAATGATAGAAACCTCTGAAATCATTTTGGGTAGAAAAGAAGGTGAGTTCTTATAATTACTCTATTGCCATGGACAAAATGTACAGAGTTCACTTGACAATAGAGGTTGTAGCTCACTGACTCTTCGAGCAGGGGTGATGGGAACTAAAAATGCCAATTTTCCAAAATGAATACTGCAATTGAGTTTTGTTGATGGACTTAAAAGGGGGCCCATTCATTTAGAAAATACCAACATTAGTTCCCAAGGTGGTGAATGTTCTCTAAATGGTAAAAAACAAGTCTTTAAGCCTTCAAGGAAGTCTTTTATTATTGGAAGTTTGACAAAAGAGGCATGAATCTGCTCTTTTCTGTACTTCATTACAGCAGTCAGCTGAAATTTGATCAAGGAGAACTGCAGGTTAGCTTTTACTAGATGTAACAAGTATGGAATAATCACTTCTTCCAGGCTAGATATAGGATTACATCTTTGTTCCTAACACCATAAACAAAACCTCTTGAAGAAATAAGAAACTCCCATTGAAGGTCTTTTCACTTCCTTCAGGATATCCATGCAAGATTATGTGAAATTCAGATTAGCAAATTTTCTAACTTCCAGAACCATAATGCCACATTCATTGTTGTTAGGTTTGGATGGAATAATTGACATTGCTGTCTGGTCATCAAGTTCGGTTTGCATGGTAATCTCTTGTTTGGTGACAGAGGAATCTGAAGAAGGTGTGTGAACCATCATTGCCTGGGCCATTCAGAGGCAAATAGTATGTTGCTTTTGCCTTCCGCAACATGAAAATCAATTCTGGAGTTACAGGGATGGGCAGAAAAGTGCACAGTAATGTTTTTGACTGGCTAATCAAATGAACATTGTATAGAGAACTCAGTTGTCAGCTTTTGCAGGCAAAGCTTTGCCATTATGTGTTTTGTGCAGTGGAAAAAAGATCTATTTGTAGTTCTCTTTGACAAATCTGCTGAGAAGGTCTACTTCTTGATTTGCTTGGTACATGAACAGTCTTAATAGATAGGTTCTTAGCAAGATACACATTTTCTGAGGCTCCACAGATAGGTGTCTTGTCCTGGTACTACCTTGTTTAGTCAAGAAGTGTATCATAGTGATGTTGTCTGTTTATGCTAGAATTCGATGAAAAAAATTAGGGTTGTGCGAAATTTGCGTAATTACATGAAGTTTCAGCAAAATTATGCTATATTTTAGTGCAAAATGCATGATTGCGCCAATTTCGGATGCAAGAACACACTTTGCGCTAAGAGTTAAAAAACAAAAGCACCTAAAAGAACAGCAGTTTGCGTTACGTTGTTTCTGCTTATTTTCTGTAGATGTTTACTGCAAATGGCATGTTTGTGGTAAATTTTTGCAATGAATGACTTGTAACTATGTGAAGTGGCATAATGGCATAATTTCAGTAATTTTGTATAACAAGCGTAACACAGAATTTAAAAAATTATGCCAATTATACTGGCACACTTTAAATTTTGACCAGGCCTAGCCAAAAGGCCTTCCAAGCCAGGTAGTCTACCCTGAGCTCCATTAAATGATGTGATATGAGCTCTCCTTTGGAGTCCACAAATCATGCGCAGTCAGGTGTCCTAGGCGATCATCCCATCCTCCGTTATACCCATGTGATTAGCATAATCCAGAAGGAATAGTACAATATGCAGTAGGTTGTTTGCCTTGCATCACATGAATAGATTGCATCTCTGCTTGTGACAGCTTGAGGTTATCATTCCAGCTGCTCTATCTTTGTGACCATTGGTTGTCTAGGCATTCTAGAAGTGGTCTTATATTGAGTCTCTCATTTGACACAGTAGCAAAATAGGTAGCCATCAACACCAGGAGAGGTTAAATGTTCTTAGCCATTAGGTAAAGCAATTTTAAGAGATGAAATTTCTCCCAAATATATGATTCTTTGTCTTAGTAAGGGAACACCTTTCTTTGCTCTCTCTCTACAGTCGCTCCCAATTTATCTAGGATCTGAACTTAAGTTAATGTTGACTTTTGATAGCTGATCTGAAGACCGAATTTACATTGTGATTTGAAGATCTTTTTATTTGATTGGGTTTCTGGCCTTGGGAAGCCAAACATTCAGGTACAAATAAATGTAGAACTTTGACAATGCAAGTAAGCCACAACTAACGCCATGCATTTGAAGAAGTTCAGAGGAGCTGACTTGAGCCTGTCCTAGGAGGGTGGTTTTCCTATCACAACACGGAGACAGATTGATGCTTCTTTATGATTGAAATGCAGATTTCAAAATAAGCATACTGAATATCGATCACACACATCCAGTCCCCTTTCTTAAGATGAGAGAGAATTTGATGAACTGCTAGCATGTGCAATATTTCCCCCGATCCATTTATTGGCTGCCCTTTCTTCCTTTAAAGAATGAGGACAGGTTCTATTGCTCTCTTCATTAGTAAGATGTCGGTGGCCTTGCAGAGGTCCACACAAGATAGTGTGTGTGGTATGTATATGTCATTTATATATAACAAAAGCCTAGCCAAAAAGCAGAGGAGCACTGTACACAGTCAAAGGCAGCAACACAGTGAGAGTGTGATTAGTGGTGTAACTGGTTTATAAAAGCAAATGTAGAATGTGAACAGTGTGTTGATGTTGATGATAGTGTGATGGACAGAATAAAGAAAGTATTTATCTCGAATAATGGTAAGCACTTGTCATCGGTAATGTCTCACCTCTCTTCTAGATGTTGCAAAATACAACCCTCCACCAGAGTGGTGTATGGAGGGAGGGCATAGACAAGTCCTTCTCTGCAATTGAATGGAGCAAATCCAGACGAATTGGCCGATTGTTGCTGGTTGGATGATTTTGATCTATAGCCATGTTTTTATTAGTAGGAATACCTCTACTGTGGCTATTGCTATTTGCTGATGGGCTTGGTAGCCCTCTGCCGCTGGTAGTATCTGTGGTCTTTGTGACAGTAATGGGATCTGAAGAATTTTATGTATTCCTCTAAACCCCACTGCTTTAAAGATCTCAGCTTTATCTTTCATGCAAATTTTCTCTTCTTCTGTATGTTGACTGAATGAAGAAGGGCCAGAAAATGGAAGGTTCAGAATCTTCAATGGAACAACCAGTTTAAAGGACACCAATCGTAACTAAGATGACTATCTCTATGTAATGCTGTGACAATAACTGGAAAACTCCTAAATAGGCAAAGTCAAAGGAGGCATTTATAACGTGACTAGACATCAAAAGGTCTTGCTTGTTTAGCTCACAGAAATCTTGTCTTCTTTATTTTACAAACTCATCTGCAAACTTGAGTGTTGTTTCCCATAGGGATCTGCGTACCACCCTAAGAGGGCCGTAGTCTCCTGGCAGCCTTACAGCACATCTTTTTCCCCATGGCATCCATCCTCTTGTTTTCACTGTTTAGGAAGCAGATTTTTCAGGATCTGAGGCATGACATTTCCTGATCGATAAGACAATTACAGAATCAGGTTCAGGGTCTAGTCGAAGAAAGGCTGGCTCTTGTTCTTGAGGCCTATATTTCTTCAGTTGATGAGGTGCTGTAGATTTGTTCATATGTGTTTTCCTCTTCCAGCTCTAACAGACCCTGGACTAGAGGAAGTAGGGATCCGGTTGCTTATCAAAGTTGCAGGATCTTCATATTAGATGAGACTGTGGAATGAGATATTTCTAGCGGAATATTAATTTTAGAGTACCTCTGGTCAAAACGTTGTTGAATCTGGAGATGTCATTCACAGGGCAAACTCTAACTGGTGACCAGGTATTGGAAGTAGGAGTGCATAGAGATGATGTGTCCGAGTCGAATGCAGAAGGTCTTGAAGGTGACATTGAGGGTGAGCTCTCACATATATGCTTCAAATGTGGTTGATTCTCCTGCTGAAATATGTCATGAGGAGCCAGAGTTGACTGTGATGCTTCCGTTGATTAGCATCTCTTTAGTGACTTCCAAGGAATAGGTTGCCTTTTTCTGATTGACAATATTGAAGTTGATCTAGAAACCATAACTCTTGGTGTTGTTGGTGGTGTAAGGTGTAAAGGCATTAAGGGTGTTTGCAGCAGACACTCCGGTGGGGCCTTAAAATACAAAGGACCAAGGGGCACCAGTAAGGAAGCCAAAGTATGAGACAATCTGAGCCATTCCTTCGCACTGATGAGCTAGACATTGACTTGTGTGATGCCAAATGGCATTCCGATATCGAATCCCTTGACATCGATATGGGCCTCACCTTTGAGTGGTGTGCCGTCAAATGAGTCGGAGACGTGGGGTGATGAGAATACTTCACCATCAAAGATTTTCCCAATACCAAGCCGTGGATCTGCTTTGGCATCAACTTTGAAAGGGATCCAGGTCCGAATAGTAGGCGGAGTCTCATTGGCAAATGTCAGTTTCCTCGACGTTGAACAGGATCAATGGCATTTTCTTCTTTCTTCCATCCTGGATGTCTTCTCCTTCGACCTCCCTTTTTGGGAGTCCTTTGGGGCTGATGTTTCTTCGCCGTAGAAAAAGATGAAAGAGATGAAAATTGTCAAATTATGTTAAAAAGGATAGATTCCTGACTTACATTTTTTCTAATGCAAAGCATATTTGGCCTCTATTTACCTTCATTGTACACATATTTAAGCAGTTTACCTATTTCATTTGGTCCTGGTAGCTACCAATACTTTCTTGCTCACATTCTAGATGTCAGCGCTTCATTTGAAAAAATGCTCTCATCACATCAGCCATTTGACCGCTGTGGCCGGCTTTAAAAATGATGACTCCGGCATGCACATGGCTCTGTTTAAGACCTGCGCTTGTGGCATGCAAAAAACTGGATGAATGGAACAAGGACTGAATCAGAACTGGTGTGGAAAGACCACATCTTTTTTTGTTTAGACCATACTTCTGCAATAAACCCTATGACTAAAAACTCAATACATTATCCCTACCTCCAAATTTCGATTGCACGAATTGAAGAGATTAATAAGCAAATGGGTGTGTTATTTATCTACCGACGGTCAGATGAATATTTAAATGTAAAATCATAGAGTACTGCTTTTCAAGTACATAATATGCTAAACTTTTCTTTTTTTATAAGTTTGTTTTAAAGGTTTATCATGTTTATATGCAGAATTTTCCTCTCACACATTTTTGCCTTTAGAAGGATGCATTCTTTGTCTTGTTTTACAAACATCTGTAAGTGGTATAGTAGGCTTTCCAAAGCGGAAACATACTGAAAATTAGGTTTTCCTAGCATTAACTATACATTTATTTAATTAGGTAATTCCTTCAGATACTGCAGATTCCTCTCCAGAAGATGGTGTCTATGTACATGGATTGTTTTTGGATGGTGCTCGCTGGGACAGACAGAGGTTAGTAAGATGCGTAAACTCTTGTTATTGAGACAGTTGTCAGGTCATCATTTAATTGTGTGTTATCCACATCATGTTGCATATCATACCAAAATCCTGGGTTAGGTTTTCCACTGCAATCCGTTCATGCCATGACAGGGAATATTGTTATTTCTTTCAGTTTTGGCAAACGATATGTTCTTTACAGAAGTATTGGGAATATACATGTATATAATCATGCCTGTCTCTAGCATGATTCTGATAAGTACAAGATCATGACTCCATCATCATTGTTTTTTGATATGCCTTCATAAATGTTACTTACTCCTGTCCTTTATAAAGAATGGTAAGTCATTACTCTTCTCTGTCACCATGATTTACATACTAAAGAATCGCTGCTTTATATTGTCCTACTATATCCGTCAAGGTAATAGTAACTGATGAAATCCATTCACAGCTCTTCAGTTTGAAACATGTAATTTAGGACTGAATTACCAATAGCTATCACATTCCCAAAGTCATTTAAAGACTCACTGCCTTTGCTACATGAGGATGGACAATACCTTACTATATGGAGCACTTATCTAGCCCTATCAATTACTCTGTAACTTTACTCCATGATAAATGGTAAGCTCCATTAAAACGTGTTGTCAAAGATGCTGCAAATTATACCAGAAAAGCAATGACATTGTGTATAGTTCACTAGAAAGCCTGTATTTGTTAACATCTGTGGTTTTAATTTATAAAGATTTGCAGTCGGATTTTACCTTACAAACATAAATGTATGCTGAAGGAAATTTGGTAATTCTGAAGAGTCCTGCAGATGCTCATTAACAAAGGGAACCAGATAATAATTGCTAAAATGCCTTTTAAAGATGCACGTGCCATAAATGCTTTGTGCATCTCTGTTTTATGCAAGTCTGCAGTGCTCCAGTCATTAAATAATTTACTCTATAACAAATCAAAGTGAATTATGCCATAATTATTTTTTATATCAGGGTTCTAAAAGCTTCTCTGTTGACATGTTTATCTAGGATTTCATACACAGAAATGAGGCAGTATGTAAAGTTAGATTGTATGTTGTTGGAGTAGGCATGTTATACGCTCTCCAACTACTCTTTACATGCACCAGCAGATTGTATGTAGCATATATGGAGGATGTGTGCATTTGTATTTTAATGTTTTTTTCTTATTGTTTCCTCACGTGAACATGTTTTTTTCATTTGGAGAAAATCCTTCCCATGTGCCGCCTGAAAATATTTGGAGGCTGTGACTGTTGCACATCACATTTGCAATGCAGTGCTTTATGCAGTAAATTAAAGTGAGAAAACTGGGTGTGGAAACTACTGGGAATGTCTTTGAGTACCCACAAAGTTATGACTCTGTGGTTATTCACCACATTTCCAATAGTCATTCATCTGAGAACACACATTTTCCCATCCCTGCTTTAAATATGCAAATTATTCAAAATAAAATATTAGGGCTGGTTACCCTTTATTATTATTTTTGCACACCTAGGTATAACTTAGGTTCACTGATGTTTGTGAATCCAGTGGCTGAAAAGCATCTAGAAAAGATATGAAAGAAAAACTGCATTGTTCCTTTTTCATTACATATTTCATTCTGTGCATTTATTTAAAACATTTATAAATACTTTAATTATCTGACTCGCAATAACCCATGGAAATTGGCTGTACCTGTCCTGACTACGTAAGTGTTATTCAAAAGCTCTAAATGGATCTGTGAGGGGAACATTTCTGTTTATTGTTGGTCATTCCTTTTTTATTGTTTGTCATTGTAGATTTTTTTTTAAACATGTTGAACTTTGTTTTGATAAGAAGCAGGAATTGGTTTTGTGGATTCACGACGAATACAAAATACTTTAACATTAAATCAAAATTATTTATATAAATGACTGAAAAATAAGTTGGTCAATCTGCCAACAAAGGTCTATGGGTACATTTTAAACTGGAAATTAATTTACACTGGCTTTTTAAGGATGGCTGAATTTTTATCTGCAGCAAAAGATGGCCACAGCCCTGTCACAGCCCTTATAATATGGCTCGAAGGATAGCAAAAATAATCCCACATTCTTCCATTAGAGGTGTTCCCACTCCCTGTATCAGTCTCCAGAAGCGTAGGGAGCACCTGTTTCAAAAAGGGGAGGAGGGGATGATGGATTAGAGAGAGAGATAGATAGTGAGTCACCCTTTTCCAGCAGATTGTCTGTCAGGTAACCTGGACTGGATAGAGGCACACTATGACTCACTGTCAAGGAAAAACAGAAGACAGTGACTATTGAGTTACGGAATAGAAATTCTATAATATGTATGTATGATGTCGAAAGTGTAATGCAGCTTTGCTGGTTTGAGAGGAGACGTTACTGTAAGTAGCCCCCAGGCAAACCATAAAACTTGCCCAAGTTGCCCGAGAACTGTAGATGAGTTGACCACCTCTCTACCGGAAGGTAGGATAGTAGCCTCCAAACCAAATGGTAAATTCATAGCAAGGTACAAAGGGAATTGGCAAGTTGTCAAAGCTTAATTGCACTGGAACTCAGAGGTCATTGTAAAACAATAGCGGAGTTGAAACACCAAGTTCATCCCACGACAAAAAGAAGGGGAAGAGGGAAACTGAGGGCACTGATAAAGGGAAAAACAACAATAGTGGGGCAACAAAGAAACTGATGTGAACTACAGCGTCAAGCAGGAGAGACTCAGTATAGTCGATGTTGCCAAACAGTTTTGAACATCCAATAACTCTTTGTAGCTCTCTGCCCTCTCTGGCCTGGACGTCCAGTCTCGGTCCTTAGATGACTTGTGCTGCACCTCACCAGGAAGCCTTTGTCCTCAATGGTTGTTGTTTCCACTGCCCATCTTCAGTTTCCTCCATGTGGTACGTTTCCTGACTCTCTTATGTGGGTTCTTATGTCGAAGCCTGACATGGCCCTTGTAGGAGGCTGGCTTAGTATATGGTGCACACTTATTTAAGTGAAGCACCTTGCACTAATCCAAACAACCCTCATGTTGATTTTAGTAGTCTTTGACAACCATAGAATGCTCTCTAAGTGGTAGCTGTGGAGAGCAAAATGAGCAAAAGGAGTGTTAAGCAGCTTGTTTTACCAGAACTAATCATATAGTGTAGGTTAAGTGAAAAAGAACCACACAGTGTAGTTATAAAAATAGTTATTTATTATACACGCTCACTAACACATTGGTATATCTCCATCCCGGAGATATAAACACCATACACACAATATTTCAAAAGGAGAACAGGTAAGTAGCACAAATACACAGTGGTGAAATAAGTGGAATGAGAACTGCGACCAAAGTGGGCACGTGGACCAGAAGACTCAGAAGAGCTGGGGACACAAGGAACCACCCAAGGTAAGTACCCCCGGAACCCCACGGAGGCTGTGTGCAGAGTGGAAACACAGCCGCGTACTCAATGCAAGTCAATGGGAAAGTCGCGTTTCAGTTTTCAAGAATATAGAGCCTTCCCAAAGGACCCTGAAGAAACCCCATGGAAGATGGATGGTTGGAGAATCACCCCACCCGTGGATACCCCAGGAACCAGGATACCTACAGCAGGGAAGCTGGGTGCATAGGTGCGAAGTGACGTCGGAAACTGTCATAGACCACAATGGAGGGCTTCAGTGAAGATGCCGCTGGCGAAGAAGGTGAAAGAGTCCAGTGGAATCCAAGGCTGGATTCTTGAAGAGGAGTACCTGCAAGCAGATGGGACAGAGTCTGTGCCACTCGGAAGTGACCAGGAGGCATGGAACACCAATGACCACCGATGACGGAAGATGCAGGAGAGTTGATGATGACCTTGTTGCTAGAGCTGTGAGGACCAGGCGACACTGTGGAAGACCAGGAGCCGTTCACGAGCTGTCCCATGTCGGAAGTCGAGAACCAGGGAGTCGGTGTCCGGCGGGAGCACCAACAAGCCTTGGCAGCAGCATCAGACATGGAAAACGAAGGACGTGCAGTGTCGGGACCAGCAAGGTCCAAGGGACTCACCAAGTGCAAGAGAGTCAAAGCAGGCCCGAGCAAACAGGGGAGCTCACTAGAGCCAAAGAAGACCCTCAAGAGGACCAACAGGCCGTAGGCACAGGAGTCGCAAGAGGACTTCGAGCAGCTCACCATAGATGCAGGCCCACGGTGCAGAGGATGCGGTGAGGAGGAAGATCTTGGCAGGAAGACATGCTGCAGCTTCTTGGAGCCCGAAGATCTCTGGAGATGAGTCAACAAGCCTTGGCAACGGCAAGCCAACGCAGTGCACAGGGGTGCTGTTCCAGCGGGTCCGACGAGGGATACTGGCTTCAAACTTGCTGAGAAGACAGTGCAGGCCTCGAGGGAGTTGCAGAACCACCACCTGTGTTGCTGGGCCTTTCGAAGTCCAGAGGACGTCAGGAGCAGCAGACCATCAGCTTGGTTGCAGTGCCTGCAGATGCAGGGGAGTGACTCCTTCACGCAGAAGACTGGCAAGACGACGAGACTAGGAGCAGCCAGAGTTTTCTTAGATGCAGTTTTGGTTCCCAAAGCAAAGTCCAAAGTGCCCAGATGGTAGCAGTAGAAGTGGTTTCGGATCTGAATCTTGTCCCACGACAAATCTGAAGAGCCACCCACAGGTAAGCCGTTAAGTACCCTAGGGAAAGGGTTGGGACGAATCAGGGATCCCTCCCAGAGGAGGGGATGGACAGAGGGGAGGATACTCCCATGTCCTTTGTCCAGTTTTGCACCAGAGCGGGAGCCAACGGCTCCCTGAACTGGTTCCAATTGGAGTATGCAAGGAGGGCACCAAATGTGTCCTTCAAAGCAGTCTGGTGGCGCTGGCAAGTGCTCCCACCCCAGTCCAATACACTAATTCCTGTCTGGGAGATGGTTACACCTCCCTGTGAGAGGAAACCTATTGTTCTACCTTCACCTGCTCGAGCCTGGCTCAGCAGCAGGAGGGCAGAATCATGTCTGTGGTCAGCAGTAGCACTAGCTTGCTGTTAAACCCTGAAAGACTGGTACCAGGAATACAGGGGGCTCCCTAGGGAGCCCCCAGTACATGGGATCCTACATCCAACACTGGAATCGGTGTTGGGGTAGGATTCCATCATGTTTGATACAAAACATGACCGGTTTCGGTGCAGCCAATATATAGTTAGACATCTCGTAATTGACTTGATGTCCACTATATGTATAAAATGGCTGACCGCACTTACAAAGCCGGGAGAATTGACTCCTGGGTTTGTACGGGGTGTCCTGCTCATGAATGGCACCCTCACACTCTGCCTTCAGGATTGAAAGGCCTACCTTAGGGGTGACTTATAGGTTTTAAGTGCAATGACCTCAGATATAAGGAAACTTATATCTGTTGTGAGTGGTGCTAGCACCAACTCACACAGGCTCCAATGGCAGGCCTGTAGTCACAGTTTGAGTGGTCTCTCATGGGTGGCATAATACATGCTGCAGCCCATGGGAGACCCCTGGTGACCTATGCCCTGGGTACCTTAGCACCATATACTAGGGACTTAGAAGGGTACACCAGAAGCCAATTTGGAAGGTACCAAAGTACTTACCATAGCCCAATTTAGGGAGAGAGCACAGTGACCGGGGTCCTGATTATCAGGATCCCAGTCAGACTAGTCAGAAAACAGAATGACACCAGCAAAAAGTGGCGGTAACCATGAAAGCAGATCCTACTTTCCTACAGCCCTAGTTACTACATTTCATCTCTGGTGAGTCAGAAAATCCTAGAGACAATAGCTTAAAAACCAAATGATTTTTAATGAACTAAAATTAGTATTTTGTAAAGTTTTAATATCAGGAAAGCAGGGATGCTTATTTATGTCTTATTTTGTCTCTTCAGCGGTCTACTGGCTGAACAATTCCCCAAGATCCTGTTTGATGCTGTACCAATCATTTGGATAAAACCAAGTAAGTTAGTTTAGAATAAGCTTATATATGGTTTTATGCTTAAAGTTGAAAAATAACCAGTGTACACAGAACTGCATTTTTCAAATAATTTGTATTTATAGCCAACTCTATATGACAGGCACAGGGGGACATTTGCAAGACTTTAGACTGTAACATTATAGCATGATGGCCTGCTGACCATCAGGCTATAAAGGCACTAAACCGAGTTATAGACCTGGATCTCAGAGGAGAACCTATAACAAGGAAGAGTGACTTTAACAACTGCTGTAGCCTGAGGCAGAAGGAATATAATGCTATTAGAACATCCCAACAACTATAGGTGGAATGTTCTAAATTAAAAATGGAGAAATAAAACGAAAAGCATTGTAATGTTGGAGTAGAAGGCCCATAACTGCCATTATTGGTAGGTCCGGACTGGGAGCCCAAACCTGCCCTGGCAATTACGTTTGACCGTCCCTGGGTGGGGGGTCTGGAGGGAAACACTGCTGCGGTGCTTTTATTACAGGCGGACAATTTTGCGCCACTGCTGCAAAATCGGCCCCCAGTAACAAAAACTGCCCCCACAGGTCCAAAACCGGCCCCCACCCTTCCAGGAAAACGCCCAGTGCCCGCTGCGGCCAGTCTGGCCCTGAAGCATTCAACTGTTTTCAGTTCATCTGTCAACATTCCAATATTCTAATAGGAATTAATTGTTTGGTTGGTCTGTAAGGTCTAGGTATACTAATGTTCCATTCACAAAAAGTAGTTGCAAATTGCTTGCTGACTTTTTGCCAATGGAAGTAGATTTTGTGAGCCAATCGATGTATTATTGGGTCGGTTCACGAACTAATGAACCAAAGCATCAACATTCATTAGGCAGTTCTCAATCTGCAACTACCTATGATTGACTACAATCACAGGGATGGTGGCCTGTAAAAAAAGGCAGATCACCATTTATGTAATTGTATTCTAAAATGGAAAACGTTTTAAAGCAGCCCAGATGCATATTTATCCATAACATTTAGTATAAACGGAATGGTGTGGAGTGGATCTTTAATATAGCCTTATAGCCCGCCGTAGCAGGGCTATACCGGCTATTAAAGGCCCGCTCCAGCGTTAAAGGCCCGAGCCGAAGGCGAGGGACTTTAACAAGGGAGCGGGACTTTAATAGCTGGTATAGCCCAGCTACGAAGAGCTATAAGGCTATTAGAACATTCTGCCACTAGTTGGCAGAATGTTCTAACAAATAAAACAAAGGCCTCTCGGAGTTCGAGGGGTTTAAATCCCCTCGGGCTCCGAGAGGCCTTTGTAGAAAACAACATTGGAATGTTGCTTTGCGGGCCTTTACTGGCCCGTATAAGCACGGAGCACTCCATTGTCTTCAATGGAGTGCTCCACATTCCAATGTTCTAATATATAATATGACCATCATCTGCAAAACCTGACGTTTTTAAACAATCACATTGATAGTAATAAATGAATGAATAAATGGAAAATTCATAAAGCTCACAGCTACCTCAGACTGAAGTGTCCAAGTGCTAAGGAAAAGAATGGAAAACACATCTCCTAGTTGAAGACATGGTTTCATTGATTAAATCTATTGATTAAATTATGGCATTGAGCAGGTAGGTTTTAAATTGTTTTCTGAACTTACCGGGAGTGAGTTGAGCCCAAAGGGAAAGAGATAAGGCCTTCCTTGCTCTAGTGGTAGTAACTGAAAGAAAAATGCCACCAAACCTGACATTTTTAAACATAAGGATTGTTATGAAATATTTGGAGGCAAAGAGTAAGAAGATAGGTGGCAAGAAAACAATCAGGACATCAAAATCCTTTGACCAGTCAGTTAAATGGTTTAAATAGATTTGTGACACAGGCATAAAGCATTGAATGAATGAATGAATGAATGAATAGGCAGACTTGTAGAGCACACGGCTACTACTAGAGTGTCCCGGTGCTAGACCCTAGGCATACAGACCAACTTAGTCTGTGAACAAGTGGGTTTTCAGGTGCTTACAGAAGATTTCGATATCCTGGATGCTTCTCAGAGCTACCGGGAGGCTGCTAATAGAGATCAGGCTGAGCCGCCCCATATTACCTTAACTCAAACAGTCAACCTTTGGCAATCAGCAGCCAATGAAAGTTTCACCGATGTGCTGACATGGACAATCTTCTGTTTAGTTTGTGGCACTGCAATGTGTACAACTTGCAATCTGTGTTACAAGTAGTTTGGGAGCCCTATTAGCTAGGGGTTGCAGAAATCAAGTCTTGATATTATCAGTGCCTCTATCAATGTTTTCCTAGATCAGGACGAAAGAGAAGGTAAAATCTTTCTCCTGATTTTAAGAAAGACGAAACCAGGTGGCAGAGATCATCTTAATGAGGTCTTCAAAAGAGAGCTTCAAGTAAAAAATGATTCCTAGATTTCTTGTATAATCACATGGTACAGAAGGACTACCCAAAATGTCGGGCTACAAATTGCTAGTCCATGCTGTGGCGTTGCTAAAAATAACTACTACTTTTCTGTGACTATTTAATGTCAGAGAGTTTTGATTACTCCAGACAGATAATTCATTAAAACGAGGGAAATATTTGAGCTGTTTCTTCGGAATTCCCATCTAGTCTCAAAGTGAGTTGTGTGTCGTCTGTATACGCATACAACTTGGGGCCATAAAAGTCAATTCGTTTGGCTAATAGAAGCACATATAGGTTTAACAAACGGCTCTTTCATTTTGGAGAGTATTATATTTGTAACATAGATTTAGCAGTTGTGTTTTAAATTTGATATCTACACAAGATATAAATAGTCTTTCAATTTTGGCTATTTTTTTTCTGAAAGGATTTAAATTTGGGATTCCTGTATATAATTTAGAAGTGTCATCTGGATTATTAGCATTTAAATAATCAAACAATAATTGCCATTACTTTATTATGAATGTATTCAGATAATGCCAATACAGTATGTATTCTCCAGCTATGGATATGTTTAGGGACGCTTTCCAGGACAAGAGCGAATGTAATTAAAGTATGGTCAGATATAGTGATAGACTTTATTTCTAAGATTTGTATATAAACTCTAGTGATCAATCACCTTGGCATTTGCTAAAGATGCATTAAATAGTGCATAGGCTTTTGATCGATGACATTTAATTGTGGAAAGGCTATCAAATAGTTTGTCTTTATTCATTGATGTTATCTGACAGACCAAAGGAGTTAGCTGATCAATTACTACTTTATTATCTTAAATTTTCATTTCATTATCTGACACTTCATTGCTAGCCTTGCCATATAATTGTGAACACATTGAATATCAGAACAAATAGTGTACATATTTTTATGAATCACTTGAATTTCTTCCCGAATTTTCCCAAGTGATATTAAAATAAAACACAACACATTGGGAGGCCTAAAAGTTAAACTTGCGTTTAGTGCGAAAATAGCAAGTGGCATACCAAAATAGAAGTGGCAGTTGTCATTTCAAATGACCAGAGCATTCGTTCAAAAAGCCAATGTAATGTAATGCTAAAATGTATGCAATTTTTCTCTCAATACACGTCAATGAAATTTGAACATGTGATAGAAACTGTTACTTCAATTAAACTATCTAATGAATAGGAGGCAGGATCTTCTCACGGATAAAATGTGAGCTCTTGAGACAAAGATAATGATCAGGGCCACTAGAATTATGTGATTGTGAAGCTGCAGCATTTTTTGCATAATTCTAGTTTTGCCGATTTTGTCACACAATCTGTCGTCTGCTGCATCATCTGCAGATTTAAAAAAAAAAAGTCTTTTTATCTCAAATGGTTTAGAAGTTACTAAAAACGCAGTGACTTGCTGCAGGGCAGTTGAAGGCCCTTTGGAAGGGTTGACTGATCACTGTCTTGTTGCTTATTGCTATATTTGGGTTTTAAACTGGTGCTAATGAGGTGCAACCAATGATCAGACATTGTTGAAAAGTGTAAAAATTAAAAAATAATGAAGTATCACCATTATAAAATGGGCTGCATTATGCCGCATCATTTGCCTTTCCTTGCCACATAACTTCCTCAACCCTTCTAGATAACTTGACCCACCTCTGCTGCATAATTCCAGTGGCCCTGATAATGATACATAAACATACTGCTGAATTCACTGCCTTTCTGATAATCACACTTCTAATTTCCAACATTGGAAACGAGGCTACACTTTAGTACGAGATGCAGAAAATTTGCAAATGAATTAACTCAGATAAAATGGCCTGTAGGCCAGAGAAAATCCTGGAATGAAGCATACACGTTAAGGCTAATGAACATTTCAGATTAGTTCAGAAACAACATTCATACCTAGTTACCTAATCAGTGCATGTTGCGGTATACATGTTCATGGAAGCATTGGTATTTAGGCAACGGGAGCATATAGTTATGTTTTCACCATGATATATCTTGCGATTGAATTTGATAGTTGGTGGAGATATAACCTGTTTCCTTTTAGTTGAATTGTACTGCACAAGTTTCATATTAGTGCAGGACATATTGCTAATTAGTATAATAGCAATCAGAGTATTCACAAAAAGGGCTGTTTCAGTCACAAGAATTTGAATCAAAATGTTTGAATGAGTCTACAATCGTTAAAGGTTTTAAATTGTGCCTGCAGAAGCAGATTACCTTCACTCCTCAGCAAATAGTATTATGACTGGTTGTCTTGCACATTAAAAGCAGCTTCCCATTTGAATCTGGTTAAACTACAGTATTATTTTAGTGCTCCTTTAACAAAGGAAGGGAAAAGCTTCAGAGACCGCCTGTTTTCCTTAAAAGCCAGCCTTTTCACAAAGGCTCACTGGATCACTCATTTGATTGGAAATACTACTTCTGTCAGAGCAGCAACCATCTTGTATTGCACTCGCTTCTGCTCCCTGCCGTTGCTATTCTGACTGTAGGTCAGATTTAGTAACACTATATTCTTATGGCGGCTGCCTTATCTACAAGATTCCTTTTTCAATGTGATGATCCAGGGTTGGCAACTCCATCTCAGATCATGTAGGTGTCCCTTCTTAGCTCCCTTTGAACTTCTCTAGAAATATCTCCTCCACCTTATGCAGAAACATGACCATCATCTGTTTCCCACTGACATCACAGGAGATTATCCAATTTGTAGAAGTGTGGCTTCACTAGCCTCTACCAACAGCAGAACTAGGATCCAGCAAAGGCCCCAACAGACAGAAGATCACTCATTACCAGGGAATCCCAAACACCTGCACTGGTGAGCCATGCCTCATCATTTCACTTCCACAATCTAGTAAGCATTCACTACCAGGTTCTTACACTTCTTTTCTGGCAGTACTTTGATACTTCTGTGCCACCCTTTTTCCACGAAACCACCTCCAGCCTGACAGGGCCAGAGCTTCCCTATGCCTTAGCAGCGAGTCTGTCACAATGTCATCACCTTCCATTTCTCTTTTGGCCTGGACCCTTACGCTTTAAACATGACCTTGTCAATGATGCTCACAAGGCCCTGCACAGAGGCAAGTAAGCTTCTGAATCTGTTTCAGCTAAGCAGGCTACCAGTTGACTGGCAATTTTATCCTCAGCTCCTGTGCACTATCTTGGCTATCTATATCTACGTGTTATTTTGTGTGCTTGACAAACTCTCTGTGACCTAGTCTGGTCCTCTGGTGTGATCAGCCAATCCAGAGAGAGATCTGCCTGACCAGGCCAGCCTTGCTTAGACAGTTATAGCACAGCTTCAAATAATTTTCCTATGGCCCATAAATGTGGAAAAAGAGCCTTACCTGATGCCACAAAGCAGGAGCCACTGGGAGTTGGTCTTCTTAGCTTCAGACTTTGAGCAAGCACCCTTTAGCTTAAAATTGAAATGAGTGAATGGGTGCTTTGATTGAGGCGAGAAGATCGTCTTCCAAGATATCAAAAATAAATCTAAATTATTTTAATGACAACAAGAAAGTACTTGCATCATGAAATGGATGTTTCCAGGTAAGATTAAACAGGAATTTGAGAAAAATGAGTTCAGAGCTTTTTCTATCAACAGCAAGGAAGACCCCTTCTTGCAAGACACTTAGAACTGTTTAAATTCACACAGCAGTAATAGAGACATCTACTATTTATTTCTAACAAGTCCCATGCTACCCCACATGCACAGTTCCCAACTAGGCATCATAAAGTGTAGTCCTACTTTCGACTCTTGCAACATCATATACCCTACCATGTGTATATCAAAAGTTGGCGCCCCTGTATAACACTTACGGTTGGGAGACCTCACTGAGTTTCACTCTGCAGAATTCCGTTGAGGTGTTTCTGTTGAGGTGTATAAAAACTTCATGAGCAGGCAGAATCGACATGTTGCGCTGATTTTTAGCATCTGGAGCTAGTTACGCGATGCAAAATAAGTGCTAACAGCACCACACAGCTCCCCAGAGGGTGCTGCTTCTTTGCTGCCCCTCGAGTAGATTTTCTACTCCAGTGGCAGCTTTCTCACCACGAACGACAGTTTTCTCACCAGGAACGGTAGCGACGCAGCGGTTGGCGAAGTTTTACCAGAGTGGGCAAAACCCCATGAACTCCGCCGGAATTTATCACTCACCCCTTGTAATAATATACAGCATTAAGACTTCCCCCTACTAGTTAAAGTTGAAAGGTTTGTCAAATACAGTTGTGAATCAGTTTCATGATAATTTAACAGAAAATCTCTAAAAGTATTTGTTGATTCCAATATTTTGAAACCGCATTTCAGAAACGGTCAGTGAAAATGTTTTCCCATGCAATTCTTCATAGAGAGTTGCTCTTTATCGCAGATACTTTGAGACAGAATTTAGAAAAGGCCACTCATGTGCTATTTCTGTTTATGTATTTGATACATTTGAACCACCAGAGCTCATATCTTGATCTGTAGAGTTTATTCATGACTTTGTATGGCACATGCTTTTTGCACTTGAATAGATTTTCATTGTGAACACAAGTTTTTGAAATGGGCCTCTAGGTCACATTCTACGGTGCAGTCCCCACATGCCCAGGTTCACACAAACCTTGGCCATTTTGTTGTACTAAAAGACCACAGGGCACACTGTCATAACTTCCCCTATAATATGGCAGGATCCCATGAATCAGATGCCTTTGTGGGTGTTAGACAGGTTTTCCTCCAGGAGAAAGTCAACAGAAATAACATACCTAGACACTTGAATACTCATGAGTTCTCCAGGAAATAGCCTAAGTACCAGCTAAAGTTGCTAGATGTATCTTTGTATACTCATGAATGTTTTCTTCAAGTGGTCTTTTTATCAGTCTCTTTATTCAATTCTGGCCTTGATACATATTTAAATTTTGGTGCCTTAATTTTCTTGAAATATATAGGAATTAGGGATTTATAGTTTTCTAAAAGGCCAAAGAAAATGAGCAGATTAGCAAAATATCTGAAATCCATTCTCATTTTCCAATCTTTAGTCTCATACCTGTAATATGTTACTTCTTTCCCCAGATAAAAAATCTGAGATCAAGAAATCAAACGCTTATCTGTGTCCACTGTACAAGACCAGCGAGCGCAAAGGAACCTTGTCCACCACAGGACACTCCACAAACTTTGTCATTGGATTGTTGCTACCGACTAATAAACCTGTGCAGCATTGGATCAAACGAGGTGTTGCTCTACTCTGCCAGCTGGATGATTAGCGTTGCAGTATTCACACTGAAAGCAATACTTTGAGCACATGGATAGATGAGCACTTATTTAAATGTTGCTTGCTCAGACGTTGAGGATCCCAGAATAATGTCCCACAAACAGTATATGTTGTCACTTTGATGTCTGGACCACCTGCAAAACATTATTGTGAATAATTATATTCTACTGGCTCAGGACCAATACCTCAAGGATTTATTTTTACAACCAAAATAGGGAGGTAGAGACTGCTTGTCTCTAGGAGCTTCATTATTTTCTCCTCTTGCATATGTTCTAACCATTCACCATATGAAAACTAGACATTGTAAAGGCCTCTATCAGCAATGTGTCTAAATGTATGTGGGACAGATTTTGTTACAGACTGGTGAGGGTTAATTGAGTCACTCCACCACCAAAGGCATTTATCGCACTTCACTTCAATCGTTGGCCTACAATTTTAATTCTGTGGCAGCAAAAATAGATTGGTGATTATTTGAGAATTCTATCCTGGCTTAGTAGGATTCACATTTAAGGGTAAATTTTACTTTGTAGGACCCAGGAATAATCTGAAGCAGATATGTTCAAATGTTACCACTTTGAGCTACTCTGCATATTTTTCTGATGCTAGTCGCCTTTAATGTTTGACGGAAATTTGGTATTCAAACATTTCTCCACTGTTAATTGGTAGTTAATAAATATTTAAGTTAAATGTTTGAAGAGTCTTGAGAGTCTGTTGCAGTTCTCATCAGATGAAGCTAACATAGATTCATGGTGGTCAGAGTAAGCGTGGGAAGTACTCTGACCGACACAAATTGACCAGCTTCACTCATTCCTGTTATGCGCTTCTTTATAAGCCCTGCCACTTAGATCTATACTGTCATCGCCTGCCACACCTTGGTAGCACAATCTCTGGTGGACCAGCTGCAGTCACTGATGGCTCTTTGGAAAGACACTTAAAGATGAGCTGTTCTGGGGCAGGTCGCCTAGCTGACCGAATGCCTCAAATCGTTATAGGTATTTTTAAAACTTAATCAAAATATCTTCATTTTAAAACAATTGACATAAAGGCACAAACCTGTGAGTAGTGGTGCTAGTACACATTAATTCCTATCACGGTGCATGTACATAAGATAAATTTCAAAAACTTTGTGGTTATTAAATGTACAACAGTTTTATGAACCAAAGCCCCTTTTTCCATTTTGAACATACTTTAAGTCTACTTTGTACAGAATTTCTACACATATATATTGTGAAATGCCCTGAGAGCATACTAATAAAGCGGCATTGCTAAATGCTGAACACTTACTAAATCTTTGTTTTTTGTATCTGTTTCTAAATTTTACAGTTTTGCTGAGTGTATAACACTTGAGACCTTTTTAGAAATCGCACTAAGGTGTTGATTACGATGCCAGCTCGGAAGGGCTCCGAATCAGATTCGGGTTTGCCGAATCCGATTCGGAACCCTTGTTCCTGACCGAATCGTACACAGTTCCCAACAACCGATTACGATGCATGTAAACCGGTAGGGCTGTCCGAATTGGTTCCGAAAGGCATTCGGACAGGTTGCGTCTTTGGAGCCGAATCGTACAGCTCTATGGACTCGGTTTCTGAGCGAGCGATTACGATGACCGATTTCGGCAGCCGTTCCGATTCGGTTTCTCCGGAACGAATCAGCAGACGGAATCTGTCTTTGGGGGCCCATAGCAGGCCTCCCTTTACCCAGGGCCCTCTGAATTGGGTCCGTGGGGGTACCCAAGTACCCCCTTTCCAACCATGCACAGTGTGGCAGGCACCTTGGGGGGCCTGCCACAGGGTGCAAGATTTTCCCCAGCCACCCCTTTCTTCAATGGGAGCCTGTGTTCTCGTTCGGAATCAGGCTCCCATTGAAGTCAATGGGAGTCCAACTGAATCGTATCCGGAACCATCCGGATACATCCAAATCGCTTGGTCGGACTCATCCGATCAGAGTCGTCCGGAACGCATTCCGGGACTGATTCGGTAGGAATGCTTTCCAGACGAGATCGTAATCGGCCCCTAAGTCTGGCCTCAGCCATTTCACCATGGGCTTTGATCAGTGGCCGTCCATCAAAAGTGAAAGGTGAGGGTCTGCAGTAATCATCTGTGCTTCATCTGCCTTTTTGATGACACAGTCTATTTGTTTCCTAGCTGGATGCCAATACATAATCCTTAAAGAATCAGAAACATAGGTTACCTTTTGCTGAGGTTCTAAGTGTTCTGATGTCTCGAGATCACCTAAAAGAGCTCAGTATAGATGTCATCGCAATACACATATGTCTGGCTGTGGCGATGCCAACAGATTTGGCAGAAACAAAGGTTGCCTTTGATCAGCCAGCAAAGACCTTCCATCCAAGGGAGTAGCCAGAAAAATAAAATACCTCCCACTTTAAACTATGTCCAAAATAGCTCTGATTGAGCGGGTAAGGCAAACAAACCTGGCAGTAGTTGAGGAGATTGCTCACCCGTAAAGAATTCTGAAATTCTTAAATTTCCCTCTCCCTCCTTCCTCTTTCAGTTTTTTGCCCTTGCTTATCTCCATCCTTCCTGCTTTTTCCATGTAACTTTCCTTCCTTCTTAGATTGCTTTCTATACTTTTTTTACTCTCCATCTGTCTATTTTTTCCAACCATTTTTCCTTCTCATTCTATCTTTCACTATACTTGTTTCTCTCCATACTTCTTTCACGTATTGCTTCATTCCTTTTTATCTGTCATCTCTCCTTCCTTCTTGACATCTATCCACCACTCCATACATCATCCAACCTGTCTGTTCTTTCCTTCCATCCATCACTCTATATTTTTTCCAACAATTCATTCTTTCCAGTCATCATTTTCTCCATCCATCTCTTTATTCTTCTCTCCATCCATCCACTTTTGCATTCACACATCAGTCCTTCTTTCTATCTTTTTCCACCCACCCTTCCTTCCCTCCTTCTTCCTTTTTATCTATCATTCCTTCTCTCCATCCTTCTTTGTTTTCTTCCATACTCTTATGCATACAGCCATCCCTTCATCTTGTCATCCATCCTACTTTCTTTCCTTTTTGTCCATCACAGTATCTTTTATCTACATCCATCATTCTCCTCATCCATCCATCTATCCTCCTTTCCATTCACGCATCTCTGCATCCATCCATCCTTCCATGCATCATCCTCTCCCTTCCTTCGCTCCACCCAAGCTTCTCTCTATACACCAGTCTCTGCATCATCCATCATTCAATCTATCCATCCTCTTCACTCCATCCAAACTTCTTTCCTTCATCCCTCCATCCTCCCTTTCATTTATCATCTATCCATCTCTATATCCCTTCATATATATTCACCCCATCCTTGCTATTCTCCTGCCACCTTCCTCCCACTACAAGCCATCCGATTGTGAGCTTCTCTAAGGAGACCAGAGTCTCTGATCAAAGTCAAAGCAGCCATTCAAAATGTTTCAAATAACTGCCTAATGGCACCCACTGCAAGTTGCTTAAGTTGGTGGTTAAGGATGCACCTGCTTCCATCATTTATGGCTATTTAGTCAATCTGTATTCCAATCTCGTGAGAGGCAGAATTCAAAAGTGTTTTGATCAGTGGCAAAATATAATTAACATTCCTGGATTCTGGGCATTGATCATGAATGCTATAAAATTGAATTCTCCTCTCTTTTTCCAGATTCAGGTGTGCTAAGAACTCCTTGGTCTCGATTTTAGACAGACAAGTTGCTGTCCAAAAGGGTATTCAGGCATTGGTGGACAAAAAGGCCAATGCTCCCTTACCTCAAAGTTTAGGGGTCTATTCCCATGCCTTTCTGGTGCCAAAGGTCTTGGAGGATTCATACGTATTATCAGCCTGAAAGGAGTGATTCAAACAATCCATTTCAAGATGGACATACTGCAGACTAATATTTCTTTGATTCTGCTGTGGGAGTTTCTTGCAGCTCTAGATTTCAGAGGATTTTTATCCTCACATCCTAATTTGGCCATCTCATTGCAAATTTCTGTGGTTTGTGATCATGCCATCTTATTACCATTGCAAAGTCATTCCCTTGTATCTAAACTCTGCCTGTGGGTCTTCTCCAAAGTCTTGGCTACATTGGTGATAGCGCTTCACAACAAAGGCATCACTGTCCATCCTTACTTGAACAATTGACATACCCATGCGAAGACCAAATTGAAAACTTTAGGATATGTGCACGCAATCTCCTAGAAGTTGGAAATGTTGGAGATTCTGATCAACCCATCCAAGTTGTGATTAACCTTGTTCAGGATCTGTAAAACACTGGCGCTTTATTTCCAATGGATATGAGTTTAGTGTCTTTGCGTGTGGCTTATGCATCTGTGCTCCTGTGTCATATCTCCTGTTGAAGCAGACTGCGTCTGCTTTGAGGTGAATGTGAAAACAAGGAGATATGGTAAGCAGAGGATTCCTTTTGGGGAACTTTTTTTCTGAGGTGTGAGTCTCTTAACTTTAGTGCTGTTGCCTCTTCTTTCTGTAGGCCTCCACACTGTTGTATCATGGGCATAACTGTGGAGTAGCTCACGTAAGGCTCCCCTTACACGTCACAGAAGCACAATATTTACATGCACTTAGCACTATATACTCTGTGTGCCTTATCTTTATTAACGTGGAGTGAAGCATTCAAATGTACTCCTGAAGTGTATTCACTGTCTAAAACTAGAGATTCATGAACGTGTGCACACTCATTTTTTAGCTTAATTATGAAAACGTGTAGTTCACATATATTTATATTCTGATAGATACATCTGCCTGTGGATTCCTCACCTTTTGACTTACCCCTTGCGCAGCATTGCACGGAAACTTTTCTCCATAGCTCTCCCATGTCGATGAGGATGTCACAATGGAATGGCTCCGCTCGCGACCCTGCACGTTGTCATCGGAGCAATAAGAAGACCTCGTCGGCGTGCTGACGTCAGTTCCCCTTTTTCAGTGCCGTCGATGCGTAACGGTTTTTCCCAGGGCTCTCCATTTCTGAGAGTTTCATTGTTACAGGTTCTCCTGAAATTGTAGCAGTGCAATGGCTTCTCAGAAGAAATCTGGTTTCAAACCTTCTTGAGAATGCAGGGGTCATATGTCTATCACTGACCCCCATGATGATTGTCTTTGGTGCCTTTTGTCGGACCACGACGTCGAGGGGTGTTCGTCGTGCCGACGCATGAATCCGAAGGCCCTCAAAGAGAGGGAGGCCAAGTTGTTCATGGCCAGGGCGAAGAAGCAGAAGAGGGGCCAAAGAAGGAGGAGATCGAAGTCTGTCACCGACTCCTCACACCTCAAAGTCATCGAGGAAGCACAAGAAGAATCGGCGTCATGGGTCCAGACGTCGCTCGTTCAAGGATAAGTCTCCGAAGTCGGGGTCCCCGGTTCTTCGGTGCACAGAAAGGATGAAGTATCATCCTCCCCTTCCTCAGGTAACTCCAGCACACTCTCCGGGAGGTTCTCTGAAGTCCAGGGAAGCGACGCCTTCACCTCCAACCACTCCGCCTCCGGTTTCAGTGTCACCGGCGCCACAACCGGAGGTAGTCTTACAGCCTCCTCGAGCTGTACCTGAACAGGTTGTAGTGTAGCTCCTATTTCCCTAATAGGCTCTGCGCATTGGAATAATATATCCTATAGGTTTGACATAGGACTAAGGTCAGTATGTCCCTATCGAGTATATTAAACTTAATTACTTGTGCAAGCTAGCTCAGAGGCCACTAGAAACTCCTTGACAACAAGAAGGGAGTAGTTTCTGGCAGCCGCAAAACATGACCACTGTGTTTCCCTTTTAGAATCAGAACGTGTCCCAGAGTCGTGGAAACAATAGATAACTATTTCACTCAGCTCAATCGTGCATGCTTAGTTTTCCTCAGAGTTACACAGAAAGAATAGATGGGCGTTTTCAATAAAAGATTTATTGAACAGTCTTGTTTCTGGTGTAAGTATAATGTGCTGTTACGATCACAAGACAGTATGCGAGATAAATAATGTACAGGATGAGCAGTAGAAATAAATAATACTGCGATAGCATTATCTTTTAGT